>WAAB01006893.1:288747-373164 GCA_013389865.1 Piaya cayana
AGCAAAATCACTGTACCATTATGATCAATTTTCAGATCAATATGGTATTACTGCCTTACTATTCAGGGGTTCAGCAAGACAGTTCTTGTATGCATTTGGTCCCTGGTAGTGCTTTATGTTCAGTTATTCCATATATTGCTCCCTGTTAAAACAGCTGTCAGCTGGGTCTCCTCCAGACGGGCAGCCAGCAGTGGGGCCTGGGTGAGGCTGCCCCCTTCTCCTCTGCATGAGAGTTTTCAGGCTCCCCTCAGCAGCGGAAAGTCTCTCATGGAGCAGGAGCATCCCTGCCAGAAGTCCAGCCTGTGGCAGTTGCATGAAGTGTGAAGCAGTTTTGACCTGTGGAAGTATATTTATACTCAACAGGTACACAAAGTATTCCCCTCAGAAGTCTCTGAGTCTTCTCTCCCTTTGGCTCCCAGTAGATTCCCCTCGCATGGCTGTCACCACGTTTTCTTTTTGGTTCTTCAGCAGCCTGCACTTGCCTTTTTTCCTAGGGGCACCAAAATGTCACCGTGGCAGATGCTGCACTGCTAATGAGTGGCTGAAACAAGACTCTTACTGGCAGCTAATAAAAACTTTATATTTGAAATGGAGCCCCTTCTCTAGGGAGAAAACGGCCTTCTCCAGCTTCACCGATAGCAAGAGGGAGGAGCTGACAGATCTTTCAGTGGGACGTATCAGGCACTACAGGCCATCACTGTGTTCGCTGTGCACAAAGACCTCATTGCTAAGTGATGGACTCTCTTTCGACAGCGGTCACCCCCGTCTATAAATATGAGACTGTGTCTTTTAAAAAAAATCTCCTTCGTTTTAATAATCTTATTAATTTAGTCCATGGCTGCGTCCAAGAACCTCCAGCTGCTTCTGCAGCTTCCTTTGAAGTGGACTGTGCCAGAGCAACTCTCTAGAAAATAGCCAACAGATTAGTGAAGACTGTCTGCCAGAGCTGTGGAGCTGTTCCCTTTGCTCTGTCTCACTCGGTAGAGAGCAGAAGAGATGGTGTAGACAGCTGCACGGTGGCTGGGGCTGCAGAATATGAGCAGCTAAAGCACAAAAAAGCTCCGCAGAAGCGGGTGTGACAGTGTCTGTTGGAGAACAGAGGCAGTGCTTGCTCATCTTTGCTCAGGTACCAAAGTTCTGCTGGTGTTAGGGGCTCAGGAAAAAGACAGAGATACAAACAGCCTGTGGTGAAGGAGCATTCAAATTCTTTGGATATGTGTGTGCTACAGTCTAAAACACACAGTGGGAATATTGTTGAAAAATCTCCTAGATGGCTTAATCTTTATTTTTAAAGGCTATGAATTATTCATTGAAGCTCAGATGAATTATTTCAGTAGTTAATTATCATAGGTTAAAAAAAAAAAGTTTAGGTTATTGCTGGCATAACAATTAGGGATTTCATAGTTGCCTTCCTTCTCTAACCTGTATTTGCCCACAAGTAGACAGGATGGTTTTGCTTGTTTGTTTGAAATGATTTCTGTGAGCAAACTGTCCATAAAATGTTTTCAAATTCTTTTCGGGCTGTTTACTTTTCAAAACTGAAGGTGTTCTGCCCGCCTACAATTTACCAAATGAGTATTTATGATGCAAAGTGCATTTTCGCTGAAAACTCTGTAACATCAGCTCAAAATAATTTTTTATGACTGTGTCTGCCATTAACTTGTAAATGTATGGAAAACAGGCACAAACAGAATAATTGCGTGGCTGCATTCGCCCACCCTTTTTTGTAATGGAGAGTTTCTGTCATGTAACAACTATTGGGAGCTCTGACTGAAAAGAGGTAGATGGTGTCAGACCAGCTCCTCAGAAACAAACCGCTGAGGTCCACCGCGAACCGAGGCTAAACGGCAGCTTTTTAGGAGCTTGACAAAAGAAAGGGAGAGTGGAGTGGGACAGGGTGTTCATACTTTTGTCACAAGGTGAATCCTTCTAATTACACCTGAATAAAATAGTAGGGTGAGAGAAAGTAGCTTGTGTTGTGGTTGTCTGGTTTGTGCGCTCTGCAGATAATGAGACATCAGCCTCTGGACCTATTTTTGGCATATTCCACAACTGCTAATCTCATTGTCTGGCTATTAGAAGGGACTATATTAACAGTATATTTTCACTATTTCTTTCCCTTTGTTATTTTTCTTAGACTTCTTATCCCTTGCATAGGAAAGAAAATACATATGAAGTTGTTTATCCAGTTCTTGTTTATTGAAGAGTATATATAAGCATCTGTAAACTTTAAAAAAAAGCCAAATGTTAACGGGCCTCAGAAATCTGGGAAGAAATGAGTAAGAAAACGAAAAAAAAAGAGAAATCCCTAGAAGCACAACTGAAATGTGTATATATAGAGTTTTAAAGCTTCTGCTTTACAACTGAATAAATAACTCCTTGAGCAATAATTTATTTGCATGCTGTTAATTAGAAGCATAATTAATTTTTGTAGATTATAAATAACAGTGCACAAAATGTCATTCCCAGCAGATCAAATGGAAATAATATAAACATTCTTATAAAAACTGAGAATAACTCAAATGAAACTGATTTAAATTACTTATTATTTTATGTGATGCCTTGTACTAGAGAAAAACTATAAATTCATGTCTGAAGTTAGTAATTTATTGGTAAAATGCAAGGGTTCATTAATCATTCTGCTTTCTCTTAGACTTGGCACATATGGAAGGAAAATCTCTATGTTTATCACTGCTTCAAATAAACAGTAGCATAAGTAGATTATTCCCAACAGAAAGATTTTTCCCACACCCTAATCTCAGAGCAATCATTCACTGATCTAAATGAGCAGTTACTTAAACCGCTAAGAAGGGATGCTAATTAGCTAAGGAAAACTCGGCAAGAGTATTTAATTTTTTTTTTAAAAACACCAACATTTATTTTCCCCTGCTGTCTTTTTTGTAATGTATTATTTACTTTCAGTTTGTTCGGATGCTGTCTGTCTGACAATATCAAACTTAGGTGTGTCTTCTCAGGAGGATGAGTTTGCAAACTTCTCTGCTCTGAAGCTTTGGTTTTGTTTTGTTTTTTCCCACCGAACTGTGGTTACACCTCTCACTTCCCAGGTAATTTCGTATATATTGGGGTAAAAATGGGAATCAATGCAAACCTGCTTTGCTTTCTGCAAGCAAAGTGAGTAGCTCTGCATCTGCCTTGACTCTAAACACTTGAAAACATGTGAATGTTTTAATTTTCCTACAGATGTCTCATGCCTCCAGGTCCAAATAACTCCTAATGATCTCTGTGCCTTAGAAAGAAATATCTTTTAAGCTTTTGATGCAAAACTGTATCTGCAGCATGTGATACACAAATAATATCAGAGCTCTGCCAGGTTTGTAGATGATGTTGGGTCTTTGGCTAAAGAAAACCAAAAGCTGCCATGATGTCAGATTGTTCAGATTTACTAGATCATCTCTGCTGAGGTCTCTTGGCTTCCTGCACGATGTCTTGTGGTCTTGCCCAGGAAAGATGTTCTGTTTGTTCACCATCAGATCCTGGCAGCCCTCTCTGGTGATCTGGTCAGTAGTGAGGTTGATTAGATGGCATTCAGGAGATGTGAGGAAGGAGGAGTTCATCCACTAACCATGGGAATCCTTGTTCCTGCAGTCAGTCCTGGGTACAGACCTGTTCCTGTTCCACACGCTAATGGTGTTGAGGAGAGAAGGGATGGGATTACAGACACTGCTGGTGTAGGATTGGTGTTTATGTGCTAGTTGCTAATCAAGCACATCTGGATGTAAGTAGAATAGCAGTAGAAGGGCTTCTGCCACTGGATTTTTGGCATTTTTGGTCAACCTTAATGACAGATTGTTGTGCTCGAAGCATTACTCCATCACAACAGCGTTGCAGTGCTAACTGTTCTGCTGCTGCCACTGAATCATGCTGGTGTCTTTTTTTGCTAACTGTTGTCTTCAGTAGTGTGAGGTTCTGTTAGCAGACATCATGTGAAAAGGGACAAGAATCAAAGTAAAATAAAGGGAGCCCACTGTTTTCATGGATTAGAAATTTAGTTCTAATTTACTTGTTTTATTCTGCCCTTTGACTTGCCAATGTTGAGGGATGTAAGGGTGAGTCTTTTAATGGAAAATACATGGGCATTCTCAATAGTCAGATAATGGCTGCAGGCAAGCTTTCAGATATTAAATTTATGTATTTATTCCATTAAAAATGAAATGATCCTACAGAGAGGAGAGGTATAATGCAACAACAGCACTGTTGCTGAATGGATAGAACATATTGGATGTGGATGAAATTCTTGAACTGTCTTGCATGCCATCTTGTTCTTTCATCCTTGCCCCTAAATCTAGCAGACAAACAATGTTTTATAGAGCTGAGCTCATCTAAGATATAGCTTATTTCCTCTTGATAAATTGCATTCATTTTACATGCTTTTTTTGCAAGTATAACAATCTAAATCTCTCATACACTGTTCTTCAAAAATCCTTCACCTCATTTTTTGCTTTAAGACTTCAACTAGAATTTCAATATGCTGTTTAAAGACATTTTTGGGAGGGTTGGCAAAGACAAGGTTCTAACAGATCTAGATGTTAGAGATTTTGCTGGTATTTCTAGAAGGCTTCGAAGACTCTGGTAGATGCACAGCTGATGTTGTTGAGCCCAGGAAAATATATCGAGCATATTCCTGCATACAGAAATTGAAGACTGAGCACATATAAAGTATTTACTTTGGGTTTGGTTTTGTCTGTGAGCTGTGATTCACCGGTTCAGCATTCTGTTGAGTAGTAGCCAGGCATCATTGTCGATCTTTGATGTATTCCCCATTAAAATGTATGTGCTGTACTTCTGGAGGATTGATGAGAGGTGGAAAAATTGAAGATGTAGTAGGAAGAAAACAGAATAAGAAAGAAATCTCATAGGCCATATAGACACAATTCATGTCAACATGTGAGTAAATACTTTGTGTATCTATGGCTAGACAAAAAACACCGAGACTTTAGTGCTCTGCTGCATTTTGTCTACAAAATAACTATCACAGAAAATTGTTCTAAAGAAGATACATTCTGAAATAATGCTTTTATGTTCAAAGCACAGTATTTTGATATCTGCAATTATGGGTTCTGTTCTTAACTCTACCATAAGCTTATTTTAAGATTTTAAAAATACCAAACCATGTTTCTTGTTCTCTGCTGGTGAGATGAGAATAAAAATACAAGTCTGATTAGGATGGTTTTAATTGTAATTTGTAAAATGCTTTGATGTCCAGGGGAAGCAACAAAGACTTGAAAAGAAGTATTATTTAATAAAGATTTAATGAATAAATAGCCACAGGGTGTAAATAGTGACACCAAGGATAAATTATTTTATGACAGATACTTTCACCTGTTTAGTGTAACTGCTATGAAAACTAGAAAAAAAGGGCTTGAACTTGAAAAAGTGTCTGAACAATTTGTGGTTTATCATAAGCATTATTTTAATTCCTAACCTCCAGATGACATCTTCCATTATGTAGATGTACAGTTTTATATAGTAATATACAGAAATAATTGAGAAAGGGAGGATTCAGACCTATGTGATTGGAAGCATGAAAGTCCCCTAAAGCCTTTCAAGTTATCATCTTTGAATAGTGCTTTGGTCTTTTGTTCCTCTTGTGTTAGATGATGCTTTAGTGTTGCAATGACAGTGACGCTCCTACTCTAAACTGTGGGGGGAAAAATGTTAACAGAGATGAAATATATGTTCACTTACCCACAAAATCTTTTTCTAAAGCTAGTTACCACCAATAGTCTTTTTATCTATTAATAATGTATTACCCATATATGACTTTCCCTCACTTCACAGTGAAATATAATGAGCTGTGTACTATAGAAAAAAATGTTAAATTTCTTCTTAGAGGAAAAGAAATAGATTTTGAAAAATCACAAAACAGCACCATGATGAAATTTTATATTAAAATGCCAGACAATGCCTCTCTATTATAGAGACACATCTATCATGTCTGATTTTCTTTATTCTGAATTATAGTTATTTTTTACTATTCTGTGCCTGATTCTAAAACTCTTATTTTGAGCTAGAGGCTTAAGTGACTCTAAACTCTTATACACATCAAAAATGGCAGAATCTAGCCTTTTATTGTGTAAGAGGGGAAACCACCACATTAAAATTGTGTCCTCTTCTCTAGCTCTCTAGCTTCACCTTTTCTATATGAAAACTTTTTTCTTTTAAGTGAGTGGAATCTGAGGGCGTAATTACTGAATGGGTAACTGATAGACTGTACTATAGAGCTGCTTGGTTTATGCAGCTTCTCAGAGAAACAGGATGGTCTCTTTTCCATATTATTATATTATCTGATAGAATCATGGGTTCTGCCACAGCAATAGCTTGTCATTTTTGTGGGTCTCTGTGGATAATCTAGACCAAAAAGCATGTATAATATAAAAATGGATGAAGTTTGAAATGAGTGCTTCACCAAGGTGTTCCTGAGAACATCTGATTTCATGATGTCAGCCCTTCCCTAGCCAGACATCAAATTATCATACAATTAAGGCTTTTATTTGCCAATTATTAGATCATTGAATGTGTTCTGCCTCTTTTAAACCTAAGAAAGAAGTTATGGGAAGTTTAGGGAGAAATCCTTTAGAGGTTCTACTGTATGCATCCACTCTTAGGCAAACACCACAGGGCTACATTTCATTAAATGGCACTGGAGAATATTCTGCACTGGTTATATCTCACTGGGGTAACCACCACAACTGCCCAGATCTTGCTTCAAGACACATCAAGTTGATTCAAATGCAGGTTGTTACCAGTTCTGCTTTATGTGGGTATTTTGCATTGATTTTATAGGCTTTCTGCTTCTGTTAGATGCTTTTGAGTTGTATGCTTTTGTCCAGTCTAGAGCTTCTGAAATGTGCGCTCATAGAATGGAATGAGGAAGGGGGGATACTGCTGAGTGCTGTCAGCTGTTGTGGGTGGGTCCTGTGCCCTAAATTTAAAGGACCACAAAGTCTTTAGAAACAGGGAGTTCAGTTGCAGCCTATTCTCTGATGGCAAACTGGTGTGTTACTGTTAGTGGCTGTGACCTTTTGACCATGATGTCTAAATATTAGAAAGAAATAGAAGATAAGGGGGTTTAACAGGCTCACGTTGGAGAGATGCCTTGCAAGAATGATGAGCTTGTTTCATTTCTACATAATAAGCACCAGGTGCCACACCATATGTGTAAGCTGTGTTTACAGTCCTGAGTTTCCGGAAAATTGTTGTACCTGGCCTCTTGTTTTCCTTAATCGGTTTATACTAAACTACAGATGGATGATAAAACTTCCAAAATATTTCAGACTCACCCTTTGCAGGTGCCCAGGAGAAGATAACACGCGTGCAGGTAACAATGCATTCAAAGCAAAATACCAGGTGCTTGTGGAGCCATTTAAATCTCTGGATGTATATTTTGTTTAGTTTAAAGTCATTATATGAATGAAATAATCTACTATGTGAATGGCAGATTGTATTTATGGAAATATTTGTATTTTATATATTTTAGAACATCTTACTTGGCATCTAAATGCAAAACAACTTCATTTTTACTGAGATGACATGGTCACAAATAGGAGATATTGAGCAAAAGTATAGATAATGACCCATATGGAACACTTGCTTTTAGATATACAACCATGTTTACAGAGATTATGGAAAGGCTTCATGCACTTCGGTTCAATTTACTAAATACAATGCAGGGTGAAATTGCTGTTGTTGGAGCACAGGACAGTTTAGAAATGAGTAGCTTGTGGGGGAAAGGCCTTATGCATTCACCTGGAACAAAAAACTGTAGTATATTTAGATGATGGTTCTCTTGAAATAATTTACAAAATTGCAATACCATTGACAGTGAATTCCAGTTAATTGCTTTACCGTAAGAGAGCCATTGTTTATCCAGGAAAAAATCCTTGAAGAGCCTTCCCAAACAAAGTCTAGCAGACTTCTGTCCTATTTCTTTGCATTTTTTATGTCAACAACTTTATTTCACTTCGTCACATCATCTCCATGGCAGTAGCTCAAAGTCTTTTCAATGTTCCAGGTCTGTCTTCTACTGAAGCTGTTTAATTCAGTATTTCGTAATCTTTCCCTGGTAACTTGTAAGATCTTGAATAGTTTGGGGGGGCAATAGACTTTTAGGCTAGAGATTAGGAGGAAGTTTTTTACGGAAAGGGTCATTAGGCATTGGAATATGCTGCCCAGGGAGGTGGTTGATTTGCCTTCCCTGGGGGTGTTTAAGGCACGAGTGGACAAGGTCCTGAGGGACATGGTTTAGTGTTTGGTGGGAATGGTTGGACTTGATGATCCGATGGGTCTCTTCCAACCCGGTGATTCTGTGATTCTGTAACAGACATCATGTATCCCTGCTAGTCCAGGGGTAAGCACATAATCAGCGCGAGCAGCCGGCAGTAGTGCTGTGAGGAAAGTACAGGGACATAGTCCTCTGAGCATCTCCTTAACGGGGACAGTTTTTGACTCTGGACTCTAACCAGTCTCTGGCTTTCACAAAATCTTTAGCAACGATGTCTCTGATAATACTGTCTATCTGCCAACTGGCCAGCAGATTTGGAGAGAGAGAGACAGAGGCACAGGCTCAAAGGACTCATTTCTTTAGGAGAGAAGTCTACAAATACTTTGGCCTTTAGGTATGTGCAGTGTGTTACAAACGTATGGGATGCTACCACGCAATTCCCTTTCCTCTTTTCTACCCCAGGAAAAAGGTTTGTGTAATTTTTTTTTAAAATATTATGAAGCGTTCAAGAGTTTCTATATAATGCTGTCCAAAGCATCAATGCATGCTGAATATAAAATACGATGAATGAAACTTAACTGTGAAAAGCCTCCAATTAATTTATGAAATATCTCCTGAAATGGAAGAACACATCTTTCAGTAGAGTTTGTGAGCACTTAATGGAGATAGCTAATAGGATTGGATCAGCATAGTTGCAACTAATAGTGTGCAGTGAGATTTTCAGAAGCTCTAAAGGAAAAAATACTTTAATAGAACTCCCGTATTTAATCTTGCCGTTGATACTAAGCTTTCATGGTATGAACCTATAACTTATGTTAGGAAATATTCTCCTTGCTAAACTTGTGTTTACAGGTTACTAAATTGAAATTCAGTTTTGTAAAATGTTATTGTTTGTGATGTCAGCTTCCATACATAGTCCTGTTCTATAAATCATCTTATACCTAGGGCTGGTAGATATACATATATCTGAATATAAAACCAGAATAATTCTTTATTACGTTGAACAATTCATGTGTTTATGAAGCCTTACAGTGGTAAGTGATATAATTTGGATAAACAGAAACAGAAAAAGCTTTGTGTTCTAGCCATCTTGTAAGAATGAGAGTGTGCCCATATGAAATCTGTCCACGCTCACAGTTTGTACAGTGTGCAACTTTACTAGGAAAGTTTCCGTGGAGACAATTAAGTTGTCACAAGCTAAGGGTAAAGATTTCAAGTGCGTGATGAGTAGGAGCAGCACATGAACTTTGAGCAATAAAGATGATCTCTTGCTCTGTAGTAACAAAAGGCAACTGTAATCACAGCAGTGAAAGAGTGAGCTGTCTTTGCTATAAACGTTGTTAGTATTCAGTATATCAACACCCTGTACTTCATATTATGCCTCTCAATACCTTTTTCTTTATGATCATGCTTTCAGAAGATAATAGTTTTCACCAGTTACACTAGAATGGGGCCAACTCTTTAGCTGGAATAAATCAGCCCAGCTGGACTGAAGTCAATGAAACTGTGCTAAATTAAAGCTGAATAAAGCTGTGCTGAATTAAACCATTTGAGAATGCGACTTCACATTGTTCACCTACCCTGCCAAGTGATCGGGTCAATAATATGAACAACAGAAGATAGATACCTGATGGATTTTATTTTTTTCTCCATAAGTAGATGCTCTGTTCAACTCTGAGTTATTCAAGACAATAGTTTGGTTGAGCTGATTTACCACTTGCCCAGCCAGTTCCTCACTGAGAGTGCTAAAAACTCCTGTAAACTCTGTGCTAAGGTTGTTTCAATTTCCTTTCTGGTCAATTAGTAACGGAGGAGGCACTTTATTTTTCTTATCATTTTTCCTTTTCCTTCCTTTTTCTTTTTCTTTTTTTCCCCTGGTCTCCAGCCATATTTCTTTAGGTTAATGACAAACCCTCATTAAAGAGATGGGCCTATCATGTTTCCTAAGATAATTTGCATGACTTTTTATTTTTAGGTTTTTTCCTCAAAGAATACACATTTAAGAAACTTTTCAGTTTTCTTTGCAAACTAGACCCAAATAGTAACTCAGAACTGAGCACTGAGCTGTCTGAATTATTTTTGTCAACTAGTGCAGCAGCAGAATCTCATACCATTTAAAACAATTCAGATATTCTGTCCAGAAGTTATGCTGTAAAACTGAATCTGGAAATGTTCAGCAGTGTAAGAACAGTGTGGATTTTTGAGTAGTATGTTTCTAAAAATATTGTTTTCTTTCTGCGGTGAGATTTTAATATATGCATTTCCAAAGCTACCAGCCAATCTGTGTGTGGGGTCTTTGAAATCTGGTCTTCTACAAACCATAGGTACTAAACATTAAGGCTTACCCTTGCAGAAACCCACAAAAGGTATCTTATCCTTCTAAATTTCCAATGGGGTTTTCAGTGCTTGCCATGCGAGAAAAGAACAAAGGTCTCAGCTGGATTTCTTTGAATTTAAATATGAACTCGAAGTCAGGCATATCCCATAGAGACACTTGCTTACTTTAAGGTTACATGCATCACTCGATCTATTAATGAGCTAGGATGACAGCTCTGAAGGGGCAGGTTCAAGTCATTGTTTATATGATGAGGCACAAGGATATGAAGAGCAGATGCACTCATTTTCTGCTTGTAGAACATCTGATTATACGACAGAGCAAGTGCAGGCAGCAATGTCTTGTTAAAGAATAAAGATCCTAGAAGTTGTATTGAGATCTATTAGCAGAGCTGGGGGGAAACCTGTGGTACATGAACTCATGCCCAGGCTTAGTATTTCAGACTGTTATTTTCACTACTTTACTTCTGCAAGGAGTACATAAAACAGATATTGCATATAAGATCTGTATATCCTGAGATTTTTATTTTCATGTTTATTGCAAAAGACTAGAACCCAGGAGATGATAAGCATTAGTATTATGAGGAAAAGGTGGACAGATGCACCCTTCTCTGTGTCCATCCTAAAAGCAAAAACTACTGTGGGAGCCTTATTTTGTTCTTTAAGAGATCTGAAGGGCAAATTTGGTCATTAACTTCTGTGCCTTAGTTACCTTTGGCAAGGATGCAGTCCCTCTTCCAATATTTGAGTCTAGTACTATAAAATGCTAAAATTCTCCAATGGTGGTTGCTGTTGTGTCTGCTTCAGTTAGATAGGGTTATATATCAGCCATTCAGGTTATTTAAGCCTATTGAACAACAGTGAGATAAAATAATTGATTTATTCAATGATCTCTGGCTTGCATTCATACTGACTACCAAAGGACTGCTAGGTCCTAACACTTGTATTGAGAGGATTTCAAAAGGCTCATATGGGATGGCAATAACTCAGATTATATCAAAAGACAATCTCTGTGCCTGGGAGTCTGGGATAGTTACCAGAGTGCTTCAGTGTCCTCAGAGGTAAAATTAGCCACACTGTGTGGTATAGCTGCTGTTAGTTTTCTTGCAAATGAAATGCCTTTCCTTTGACAGAGCTTCCAAATGGAGTATTTTGTGAGAGTGTTCCTTGAAGCTTTCCAGTAAATACAATGTTTTTTTTTAAAAAAATCTTTTTGATAGGGTTTAACCTTTCATGGAAAGAATGTGTTAATGGCAGTTCTTCCCTTTAGCAACTTCTTATGGGAAGATAAGCTTAGATGATGTTCTCTGCCTTTGTTGCAGCCATTTTATCCATCAATAAAAATAAAAATTCAATGGACTATGGTAAGCTTGCAGCTGGAGGAGAGGAGCAGCTTTAATGTCAGTACTTGAATCATTAGGATTATATTTTTCCTTGGCCATTCTTTTTCTTAAAACAAGCAACAACAACAAAACAGTGACAAATGAGAACAAATACGAAGCAGGGTCAAGTCTTGTCACTCCTACCAGCTCTAATAGGTTTAGGCTTTCAGTTTCTGGTGATGTTTTCTCCTAGCAGCCTGCCTTCTCCATCCACGCTGCTTTCATTGGAGACAAAGGATTATTATTTTTTTTCTTTTTTAAATTTTGGATGCTGAGGAATTGTGCCAGGTTGAGCTGGCAAAGAGATAAGTGCCACAGCAGGGAGGAAGATTCATAAATGATGAAGACACAATCTCTTAAACTCCCTGGCTCACAGGTGTTTTGTTATTAATGAAGCTGAAAAAGATGCTCCAAATTACGTCTCCTCCTTGACATTAGAGCTTTGGCAGCCCTTTGTGGCTGAAACCTCCTGCTCTTGCAGGTGTGCAGGATAAGCTTGCAAGCCAGAATGGGGAAGCAAGAGAGAGAAAGAAAAATATTCACATACCCAGGGGACACTAGGGATGAAAGAGGGAGGAAGTAGGGAGAGAAAGAAACAGATCGCTCAGTCAGTGCATTGCGAAATGTATTCTGTCAATATATGGCAACAGAGATAACTACAAACTTCATTTCTGTGCATCTTATTTATTCCTCCAGCCCACATAAACCTGGCAACAGAGAGAATTGTAATCTGGTTTGTAACCCTACACTGATATTCTTTTAAATTTCCTAAGCAGAGCAGCCTAAGGGCGAAGAAAGGATTTATAAACTTTTGCAAGCTCCTTTCCAAAAACCAACAGTGATGACAACAAAGCTTTGGAACAAAAGGAAAATGTTTATTTATTTTCAGTTTTTTCTTTTTTCCCCCCACTATGCATTAAGACCTGACTTATGGAGAATAATTATATTATACTGGTTTTATTGATTTGTTATGGAAGAATGAAGTTCATTTTTGCCTTTTATTGGCACCATCTGTTTCTTTTCTGGCAAGTTTCTAAGAGAGCATCATATGGTGGCATCATAGAGACAAGTGGGCTGGTCCTGAGATATTCAGCTGGTACTGATCACCTGATGCTCAAGAATTCTGCTTTTCTTGTTTGTCATTCTTTTACATAGCCTGAAAAAAACAAAAGACAATGCCTCCACCCTAAAAGCCATAAGATACTCTGTTTATTGAGGGGTATAGGAAATAATTACCTAGTAGAGGTAATGAAAAAAACTTAGATAATGTGTTTGGGAAGAGTTTCACTAGATTCTTCTTGCATTCATCTTTCTAAAGCACCTCATCCACCCGTGCCTTAAACACCTCCAGGGAAGGCGAATCAACCACCTCCCTGGGCAGCCTGTTCCAATGCCCAATGACCATTTGTGTGAAAAACTTCCTCCTAATGTCCAGCCCAAACCTCCCCTGGCGGAGCTTGAGGCCATTTCCTCTTGTCCTGTCCCCTGTCACTAGGGAGAAGAGCCCAGCTCCCTCCTCTCCACAACCTCCCCTCACGTAGTTGCAGGGAGCAATGAGGTCTCCCCTCAGCTTCCTCTTCTCCAGGCTAAACACCCCCAGCTCTCTCAGCTGTTCCTCATGAGGTCTGTTCTCCAGCCCCTTCGTCAATCAATGTAATGATTGATTTTTTTTTTGCTAGTTAGAGGTGGAAAATAGTATTATCATAATAAATTTCTGCTAAAATATTTTGTAGGTTCTATGAAATCTGCCAGTGGTAACAGTTATTGTATACATGCATTTACTGGACTTTCAGTCAACAAGGTTCAAATATTGTGCAAATGTTCTTTTTCATGAGAACTCAATTAGTTTCTATGGAGACAATTATGTTGTCACAGCTGAGTGTTATGACTTCAAGTGTGAGATAAATAAGAAAAACATGGGACCTTCTAATCAGCAAAAGTTATCTATTTTTGCTTTGTAACAACAAAAAAGCAACAACAATCCACAGGAATGTATTTCAATTCAATGCTTTCTTTCATATTGTTAGAGAGTAATGTATTAATATTCTGAATTCATCCTGGGGCTGTGTACACCTCTCTTCTCATTTTACATCGCATGATACTTTCACTAAAATTTAACTGCACTTTCTAAACTGCATATCTGGTGGTACTGGAAAACAAAACTACTCAAGCACATATCAGGACTGATATTCTTCAAGGACCATGTGGCAGATCAGATGACAGATGCATTCACATTCCCCATCTTATGTTACACTTTTGTGACGTAGTTGGGTTAGAACTATTTACTGGCATTTAAAATCTCTCTTACTTACGCACTGGAAAATAAATATAGCCTCTAAACTGAATGACATACTTAGATTTTATAAATGCTCGCTGTTCTTCCAGTGTACACTTTAAAACTACGAGAGCAAAACCTGAAGATTTGGTACTTATCATTGCTGTAGTTCCAAATATCCTTCCCTTACAATAAGAAATACTTTGTTCTAGAGGAAAGGTGTGATGATTGTGGCCTCAGAGCTAGATGCAGCCTACACATTTATTTAGTATAGCTGAGAATCACAAGGTTCTTTTCTCGTGTCATTATTAGATTTCAATTTGCTAAGGACTGTTTTGTCAAAAATGCATGAAAGGTCATTGACCCCATGCAGGGAGGATATCCCCCCACTCTTTAAGTGCAGTGTGCGGAGTTTGGGGATGTTATTCAAGGAACAAACACTGAACATGAATAAGATATGAGTCTGCTAATTAGACAGAACTAATTTTATCTTGAGTATGAAGCACAGGAGAGGGAAATATACATAGGAGATAGATCAGCATAGACCTGTGTGTAAGAGTGCATGTTAATATATACTCACAGAGTTTACATCCTACTGTAGAGTGGAAATATGAATTTATAGTAAGTTTAGAATACTTCCTCTTTAAGTACACCCACATACAGACACACAAGTTATTTGTTTATATTCAGGCTCCCTCTTCTTTTTATTTTGTAATTTGGTAGAACTGTCTTGGCAACACAACTGGCTGGTTTTCTTTGTTCAGCATTGACAAGAGCTTTTGCAACTTAAGAATCTGACACAGTTCCAGCTTTTTTTTCCCCTTTTCTTTCGGTTTTTTTTCTTTTTAATTTTTTTTCCAGGGTTTCATGTTACTTGAATAGGAAGGCTATATACTGGTTGAACCTTCTGTGTTCAGCTGTTAAACTGACAGCTTTTTCTTCTGCCATGAGAAGGCTTTCAGTAATTTGGATGTGGTGCCTTTTTCCTGTCACTGCCAAGAACAATGCTTCTGTTCAGGCTGACATCAGAGGTATAGAATTGCTCTGTGTTTGACCTCAGATAGCTGCGCATAATAGATCTGTGCATCACAAATACTCCACAAATAGTCTATTTGGGTGCATAGCTCAAGTCAAACCAGCAGTATATATTACAAGGATGTGTAAGTCAGAGGGGAGAGAGTTTAGGGGGGGGGAAAGTCATTGCTAGACTTGCCATTCTGTATCAATGTTTACAAAGGAGCTATCTTCCTTATGCAAATGTGATATACCCCATTCCTGCTCATGCCTCAGATCTACTTCATACCTTGCACAACAGTGTTGAGGAGATGGGTTTCTTGGGAGTTTAATTTAACTTACCAATAGGTACAAGAAGGGTTTGCAAGGCAATTTTAGTTACACTTTCCATTACTGTTGACTTAAACTGAAATATGAACATTTTTGTTTAAGCATATACAGGGCTAAGTAAAACATCTCTGTGGTCTGTTGTTGTTGAAGTAAACCCATTCATCCAGATTTACATCAGAGGTAAATTTGGCTTAGGAACTCTATTGTAAACTTTAGGTTGGTTTTTTTTTTTAAATAAAAAATGTATCAAAATTTTATGAACAATTGGAAAGAACTACTAATGCAAATATTCTTAGCAGAAGAATACCATATTTAAATATCCATTCCAAGAAAATTACAAATTGAAATTAAGTCAAATAAGTCTTAACCATGTCTCTTGGTACAATATAAGAAACATTAACCTGATGATGTATCTGGGAAGTGCCTGACTAACCTGTCTAGTAATCTGAGAACTTAATTTGACCTATTATTTGCCTCTGTTTTCCTATAAGACATCTCGATAATTACCAGTGAAAGCATCTAGAGTCTACAATATGACAAACGGAACTTCATGTGCACCTCGCATCTGAAGACTGCAAAATATTGATTAGCAAAGATAATTGCTAAGGAATAGCAATCATGTAGAAAGGCATTTATACTGTCACAGGAAAATTTATAATCAGACTTGCTCCAACCCTGCCCAACTCAAAACCGAGCACTAAAAATACTGCAAAGCCAGAAGCATGTGAACTGTTAAGAGGGCAGATAGTTGAAAAAGAACAGATTTTTCTTGCCACAGCTCTGTTTTATTCTTTGCAAACTAATAAAAGGGAAAATCAGGCAAGCTGTGTAAAAATAATGCTCGCTATTGTAATCATGGTTCTTACAGACTAGGAGGAAGAAAAGGTAGGTAACTTAAAAATACTGAATAGCTTTGTAAGGACAAGTGAGTCAAGGGCTACTGTATGAAGAAGTAAAGTAATGCTCATTCTTTCCATGACCATCTCATGCCAAGAGCTGCTATGCAGAGAGAAAATCATGGTGCAGACTTTTTGGGATAAGAACAGCGCTTGTTTGTCAGTGTGGAACTGTTCCAGCTCTCAAAATGTAGGTTAAATCCACAATAGGACCAACAATGGCTGTGTCTTTATGTGATGATAAGAAAAAAGGCATTATTTCTACCCTTGTTGGCACAAAAGTGATGACTTCCTTCTGTCCTTTTTCTAGAAAAAGATGGATACTTTGAAGTCTGAACCCACTTTTTCATTTTTTTAGCTAAAGACGGAATTTAAGTTTGGTTCCTTTGTAAATGGACACTGTGAAAGGACTCCTGTCATCTTGGGGTCTGCCATTTTCTCTTCATCACCTTACTAGTGGAGCAAATTGGAATGAATTCCTCATGTTAGGTGGACATATTTAAGGGAAATGTGAGGCCTACTGATTTTCTTTCACCACATTTGCTTTAACTTAGTGTAACCATTCCATTATTTATAAACTTTTGAATATTATATACCTGCTTCTATTATGGGATGTTTTGTGAGGAAGTGCTTTATCAGAAGCTGACTGTATGGTCTGGTAGCAGCTTTTGCTTTTAGCTTAATGCAATAAATTCCTTCTCTCCAAAGCTTTGGTGAAACAGATACCCAACATGAGCTTTTTTATTTTGAGATGGACCTTTTCGTCAAATTGGTTTTACTGTAGAGAAAAACAAAGTCTTTTATAAATATGCCTGACCTAGATCCCTTCTGCCAGCTGGGGCAGGCAAAAGCCCACACTAACTTCTTAAGGTTTTCCTAAACGCTCTGCTCTTTTTGTTTGGATCCTTTTTTTCAGATGTTCTGCTTCTAACGGATGTATGTGATTTTTAATTAATTACTGCTGAGAACCATCTAATGCAATGTAGTGTTCATGTGTATATGTATAAAAGAGAGAAATGTCAACTCAAACTCAATGACTTAGTGTAAAATCCAATTAAAGGTATCACTTTGATAATACTGGTTTGTGTGTATTTATATAAGTTAAACTCTTTTAACTTTCAATATTTTTCTGACAATCTGAAAATAAGCAAATGATAATTTTCAGTCTCCTTAGATACATCTGTTAAAAAGGACCTTCATCTTTGTAAGGAATCTAGTCCTCCCATCTTGAGAACTATTGATTATTACATGGTAGTAAAATATATACTAAGATTTAGAGTTCCAAAGGCACATAGGCCCATAAATCCCATTGATGCCAATTGGAATTAAATATTTCTGTGAGTTCAGAGAATTAGTTTCATTGGATTTTGGTTTTAATATAAATTCACAGGTCAAATTTTCTTTGATTAAAGGAAAGGAACAAATAACAACAACAGCCTTTGAGTCTCCTTCAGGTGGAGTTCATTCTGTGGCCAGGCTGTTGAAGAACAGTGGGAAAGACATGTTTTTAGTCTTAGTCTTTTATTTGGGGATGGTGAAAGGCTTGGCAGTTTCACCATTATAACAACTATTTTTGGACAATGCTTGTGCAATGCTTGTGCAGAGAACACCCTTCTTCTGGTCTTCTTCAAGAACTTTCCAAGCAGTCCATGGAGAATACTATAATAAAGTTACCACTGTGAATCTCACCTTCTTTAGGTAGGAAAACAGGTGTCTTGTTTGGCTGGGGTTGACCTTTTAGCAGCTTATGTACTTAAACAACAGACCGATTTGATGCTGGTAACTAGAAGCAGTTCAAACTATTTAATTGAGTGGTGCTTAATTTTACTAACTGTCTTTTCCTTGCCAATGCATTAGTTATTTCAGACTTCAAAACTCTCAGTTCATCTAGAGATTAGAGTTACAGAACTCTGATAAATCATTGGTTTGTTAAGATTAACATAAAAGAGATATAGTTTCTTGAATATAATTGCATTTTTATTAGCATGCTAGAATTGAAATGTATTATAGCATGGTGTAAGAGCACCTAACTACATTATCCCCTGAAAAATCTGTTCTTTGAAAGCAAGTTCACGTGTCTGATTAGTCTGACACTTGTAATATCTATTTAGTCATGTCTGGCCACACAGCACAAAATGTTGTGGGCATAGGCCTTGCATGTGTTGTCCACACGA
This sequence comes from Piaya cayana, assembly GCA_013389865.1. NCBI lineage: Eukaryota > Metazoa > Chordata > Aves > Cuculiformes > Coccyzidae > Piaya > Piaya cayana. The sequence continues at coordinate 307,395 of WAAB01006893.1, forward strand.
TGTGAACTTCATCTGTTGTGAATATTTTGCATGTCTCTGTTTGCAGATTGACCACTGTAACTACACTTTTTTAGCACCTTTTGGACAAGCGTTTCACAGAATGGAAGAGGAGGAGAGATAGAGGGATATGTGAGGACAGATGGTGAGAGGCAAAAGTTTTTTGAGGAAGGGGAAAGAGCTCCGCACACTAACAAAGCAAAGTGTCTTGTAGAATAATACAACTCCCACAGGAAAAAAATAAGGTGAGAAAATTTAAAGGTCTTAATGTACATTGGCACATACAAATGCTTTAAATTATTTCTCTTATTTAGTTGTGAATTTTGAATTTGTTTTCTGATGTGATAGATGAAAGCCAAAAAGATGTGAAATAATCTTGACCTTAATTCCTCTGCTGTTTTTACCTACTTCTGGAGAAAGGGTCAGCGGTCCTGGAATATCACTGGTAGGTTAAAGGAAGCCCTGCTAAGCAGCATCTGTTTTACTCCAAACATTTCTAATCCCTAGTGGAGAAAGCAATAAAGTTCTCTGCTTCAGGTCACATACCTGAGTACTGGCAGTTCTTTTCAATATCTTAGATTAAATGAACTGTGAAATATTTGTTTTATTAGAAGAGCTTTAGTTTACTTGTGAGCTGTTTTCTAAATCGTTTCTGTCCAGAGTAGTTTTGGAAATCAAGCAGTATGTATTGAACACACTGTTTAGAAAAAAATTTTAACAGTCTGATGCACAATGCTTTGTTGTTTTGATTGTTAAAAGGTTCATAGTGGGCTATTCTCCCCTTCAGATGCATAAATCTCAGAAGGCCAATGGGAAATTGTGCAAGAAGAGCACAGCTCCTCTAGCTTTGTTGGTAAAGGTGTACACAGGATACAGAATTTCTTGATGAAATTAAGCAGTAGGAATGAAGACTTCTGCTTGAAGGACTGGATTAGGATTCATGAGGCCCACACAAAATTTTCTTTCTGCTATGTTTGCATATGTCCCCATAAGCAAAGGGTCATTAGGCATCGGAATAGGCTGCCCAGGGAGGTGGTTGATTTGCCTTCCCTGGAAGTGTTTAAGGCACGAGTAGAAGAGGTCCTGAGGGACATGGTTTAGTGTTTGATGGGAATGGTTGGACTCGATGATCCAATGAGACTCTTCCAACCTGGTGATTCTGTGATTCTGCGATTCTGTGAAGTTTATGGTAGGGGTGCAGGTCCCAACACAAACTCTGTTCAGACTAACCTCCTACTCTGGGTGACAGTGGGACAGAGGCAGTCTAGGAGGCTGCTTAGGTTTGGACAGGAGGCATCAGTTTGGATGCTGGCTGTCTCAAGAAGCTTCACATCATGATTCCTCTCTATTACAGACACCCACAAAGCCATTTACATGTAGGAACTGAATGAAAATTTTGCTACCAGGATGTTTTTGCTGCAGTAAAGATTTGTGTATATATGTCCATGTCTGGAAACTCATTGTGTTTTAACTCCGTGCGTCTGGATACTCAATGAGCTATTTCTACACTGTGGTGAATTTCTTGCATGTGTTTTAGGTAAGAACAACCTGAGCAGTGTTCTTGTAGAGAAAGGTTTCACAGTCTGTGAAAGAATTAGGATGGAGTGAAGGGATTGGTCAAATGGGTTTAAAGAACACAGTCTGTGAAAGAATGAGGATGGAGTGAATAATGGAAAAATATTCAGAAATACGTTATTCATAACACTTCATGTATTCATAAAATATTCACCTGCAGGTGCCTCAGGATTTTTCCATGTAATGTCAAATACTCAGCTGGCACAAGCTGGCACTGCTACATTTGCTTCCATGGAATGATGCCAGTTTACAAGGAACTGGCCCATGTTGTTATTTTTTTTCTTTTTTTTGTTACTCTTTTTCTGTTCCCAGAGATTCAAATATACCTAACTCTACACAGCAAAATATAGTGAGTCAGGAGATGAGCTTTGGGGCACTATGACGACAGTCATAGATTTACTTTCAGGGTTTCCACAATAAGATCAGTACTTCTTTGTACGTTTTGATATTGTTGCTGCTCATAGTTACCTGCCTGCGCTTTGTCCTGTACCTGTTTAGCATGTGTATGTGAAATCGTCAAATTCCATTATCCACCTATCCTCAGTTGTTAACAAGGTATTTTCTGGATGTATGTAGTTATATTTTAATGTATTTCCTGTGAGTAAACAGAATTGTTTTTCTTTATTTAAAATCCCATTATAGCAGCTACACTATAAAGTAGTTTTCTACTGTTAAATAGTTTATCTTGACCACAGCTTGCATGTCAGCTAACTTGTAGCAGTATGTTGACTGTTATCTTTTGTGTACCAAACCACAAGATAGTTTGGAATAATTAAATAACTGTGCTTGTCCATTATCCTTGGAGGGCTGATACTCTTTTCTCCTTAGAAGATAAAAGGGCAAACATAAATTATAGCAAATCAGACTGTAGGATGATAAATATTTTTGTAATCCAGGATAACAATATAACAAAAAGTAAGATGAAATCCACCCTTTCCCATTTGTATCCATCTTCTCTATTTAGTTTTGCTGATACACCTACAGGAAAGGAAGACAATGTCTGCGGCTGTGCTTTTGCAAGGCCATTACACATTCCTGAATGACTCAGTCATCATTACTCTGAGCCTTATTTGCTCAAGGTTTTATTAATATAGTTTGGTGTATGAGTTTAGGTGGGAAAAGTATCAAATCTAGGACAGATACATAACTCAAGTCAGCACCATTCAAACCTTTTTTTTTGAGATTCGGTAGCCTTTACTTTATAAGATTTCCAGAATAGTTTCTGCAGCAAAGAATTGTGACTGTGTTATCTGTGTATTCCTCACATTTTCATTAGCATGACTGACAGTTGCAGTGTCTGTAATTCTTCAAGTGAAATGAAGGCATTCTTAGGTACTGCTGAAATTAAGATTTCATAGGATCAGAGCAGGAAATATTTTTCATTATAGATTTGTATCTAGTATCTTTTCTGTGGCATAGATGTTTATGCCAAGAACAAGATTTCATTGACTTCTGGTCATTACTCATGTGAACTACTCAGATGAAACCCATTTTTAATTTGAGAAAAGCCTGAACATTAATTTAAGAGAATAATGGGTAGAGATACAGATATGAAATAGTTTTAGATGTAAAGGGTGAAGTAGTAGTAACAGATGGGAAGTCTTAAGGGAGTTAGGACTAGGATAGAAAGTCCTTATGGCACAGATTCAGGGTAAAAAAAAAAATAGAATAAATTGAGCATAAGAAAAGGGTGTGATGTGCATCAGGAGGTATAAGAGGATGAAATTATGATTCAAACTGCTAATCTTTGCTGCAGAACTTCAGGACAATAGTAATTAATAAGATATATTGCTACAGCTTAATTTAAAAAAAAAGAGACACAAAAGAATAGAAAATATCAATTAAAAAAAGTCTTGAAATTTTGTGTTGGTCAGCTGTCATGCCATTCAGGATAATATGCTTTTAATTGTTGTATACACTCCCTGCGTCCCATTTTATGTTGGTTATTTGAAGAGTCTGAATTAAAAGGAGTCTTCAGTTACCTGAAGTTCTTTTTCACTTTACTGTCCATTGGTGAATATGTCATTAGTACTAAACCTTCTATCCCACAGCTAGGATCTGCTAAACTCTACTTAAAATGGACATATAAATTCATAATATTCAGTAAAAAATGGTGACTTACATCACCTACAGGTTGACTCAAATACTTGTAAATACTCAGTTTTCTATAGAGCATGAAGTTATCTAAAATTGAAGTTGCCATGAATTATTCTGCTTTGTCATTATTAAAATTCTTCTTATGTCCTCTAAAGGTACCTGTACCCATTTTTGTTTACATATAGCTATTATTAGAGTTTTTACTAGGAAGTATACAATTTACATAATCATAAAATAAAGAATGCACATAAAGATGTGAGGTAAAACAGTAATTTTTATCCATGAAGTACTATTGCCTGACCTGATATAAATTAAGAACAACTGCCATTTCAATGGTAAGTACTTTTTATTTTGAAATACAGACACTGAAAATAAATGAGGAATTCTTTTTGCATACTATGTATTGAAATAGTAATCTTTTGTTCAATTTAATTTAAGTCTTTGGATTTTGTAGAGCTGTATCTGTCATTTAATTGTGGCAGAGACGAACAATAGATTCTTGTATTCGTTTTGGCAGATATAAACATGTAAACAGTGGCCAGCACATATTTTCAAGCGCTACAGCCATAAGGAAAACTTTATGAAACATTTGGTTGTTCAGCAGAGTAGCAGTGCTTGGAGTTTGACCTTGAAGTTTTTGAAATGTGAATTGATCCACTGGAACAAGTACAAAGCCAGCTTTGGTGCTAAATGTAAATTGTTAAAAATGGTGCTGCATAACATCTGCCTTGTAGTACGCCTTAATCAGCACTGTGAAAAATGAAAGTTTAACGATCTACTATAGTGGCTTCTAAGTGAAGGATAAACAAAGGATGAAAGAGTTTCCTTGCATGATTTGTAACTGATGGCATGAAAAATGTCAAGAACCATCTGCCTCAAACTTATCCAAACTGTCATCAAGTATTCTAATCCAGTCAAAGGAGATACAAGTAGAACAACCTATGTAACTTGCTGAAGGCTTATCAAAAGAGTTGTAAATAAGGGGGGGAAAAAAAAAAGAAAAAGAAAAAAGGGGAAACTCCCCCCCATCAACTGCATAACCACAGATTTCTGCCAGCTTGCCTGTGGCTTTGAAATTCAATCCCATTTTTCTAGTCTGACAAACTGTACTAAATGGTAAAATGGATTTCTATTGCTTTCAGCCATTTTCATTCCAGCTGCTATCACTAGGTAGCTCAGTTTTCTAATATAAGAATTATATTTTTTATTTCGGTTTTCTCTTTTGTGAGTGCATATTGACTGCAATATGCACGAAAATCTATTTTGCAGAGCTGGGGTGTAAATGGGAACATTTACACATCTGAGCTTAAAAAGCTGATACTACTTCTAACCAAGCACACAAAAGAACCCCAAATATAGCTATGTCACTGCAGAAAGCTACATTTGAGTGGACAGGCATGTTTTTGCATTGGCTTTCACAACAGATAGGAGAACATGATTTACCCAAGAAAAAAGAAACACATTTAAAGCCGACTTTACTTAATTACAATAAGAAATAATCAAATGTTCATATGTTTGCTAGTTTGATTTTCAGTAAGTTATGCAGTTTTCTGTATGTTGGGCTACTCTTCATTTTAGGCATAGATATACCATTCTGAAATACCCCTTAATAAGTAAAGATTACAAATCTAATTGAAAGTCAATGAAAAGTCTGTTCATAAGTCAATGAATTGCTCAAAGTGCTCTGCCTCATCACTGCACTATACCAGAATATTTTGGGGGTTTTTTTACAGCAAGTATTCCTGCTCCTTGTGGCTAAGTGATTTCAAGGGCTGGCAGATAAATCCCAGAGCTTACTTTTGCACTCTGCATTGTTACAGAACCCCCTTGATTTTGAAATTTATCCAAAATAGGTGAGATGAGGGCTTTCACAACTAGTGTTGTGATATCAGGGCAAAAATATGTATAACCACTTCGTTAAAGCTTCCTCCAAAGGCTTTTGTTGAGAACTGAAACTCTAAGAATGTTGGATAATGATTTAGGGAAGCAAAAGGAAAACATAAAAAAAAAAAAGGGGGGGGACCCAGAAAGAAAAGTAAAATCATAACAAATTCCAAATGTGGTTATTAATTTCACTTGCATTTAAGTATCACTTTTCTTTTTTTTTTTTGTTTTGTTATATGGAGCATGCAAACTATCTAAAAGTTGAAAAGTGTGAATTCTGGGCATGGGATGGGAAACATGCAATTTCATAAGATTCCGGTTAAGTTTCCATACTGGCAGTCTTATTGATGTTTTTTAATTTTCACTCAAAATTCAGAAATCTTAGAATGCTTACAAACATCCATAAATTGCGTTGTTTGAAGTTGTAATTTTTTTATTTTGCTACCAAGCTATGATGTCTTCTAATGGCTGTGTAGCGTTTAAGGGAAAAAGAAATCTTTCTATTAAATGCATCTATACTTTTCGTTGGCTCTTGAGTGAATTTATACAATTGATGTTGATATATTTGTCATGGAATATTCTAGTGTACAGGTGGAAACAGATGATACAGTATTACTTTTTTTGGTGACAAAATGGTATGCAGTGCTTTGGAAGATTAGTTATCCATAGCAGTTATATGAAATGCAAATGTCACAACACAGATTACATTTCCATAAAACCAAAATAACACTTCAATGTGTGTGATTTAGTTTTACTGTGCACATTTTTATTTAGCAGAACTGACACATTGCTTCATATTTGCATCTTTTTTTTTTTTTTGCCTTTCACATTGAACAAAAAGGTGAAGAGCTATTTCAATGTACATTAACTCTTTCAGTGCTGGCAGTCTCTCAAAGGGCACTCCCAGCTTAATAAAAATATGTTCCCACCTTTTTATCTCTAGTACCAAAAGCAAAAAGGGGTACATAGTCAAATATTTACTCTTTTTCATGGAGATCCACTGTGGAAATTTTGCCTGTCTGAACCCCAACTTTGAGTCAGCACTTAAAAAAACTACGGAGAGAGAACGGGGAAGGACATGGTAAAAGGACAGTCATTGTTGGCATTGTCTATTCTTTATTATCTATCTGTATCAATTAGTTTTACTAGGTATTTATGAAGACAACAATTTCTTGTCCAGTTCTTGGGACTGACCTACTTTAGTTAGAGCAATTCTCAGCCCCATCTATGTTTCAAGTATACAGGAAAGGACTGAGATGAGTAGGTTTCACCGATAGTCAATCATCCATCAGTCTGAATGGCTCTCTTTCTTTGTATTGTTTTGTCAGTTGGCTGCTTATTAAAAAAATAGATGTTAAATGGGACCACTCACTCTCCAGAAAGCTCAGGTAGTTTGCTTATTTGATTTTGCATTCTTTGCTCATTAATTATTATCATGTGCTTACATATGTGGATAATGAACTCATTTAGCTAGGATGTCGACAGGGTACAAAAAGCACTTTTAACAAAGTGTTAAACCAAACTAAGCAGAAGACGAGAAGCAGCAGTTAAACATAGACAGTAGAAACTGTTCTAGGAATTAGAAAATTCCCAGTTTGGTAGGCAGAGATCTCATCACACTGCAGACCTCATCACGCTGCATGTAGGATGTCTCAGCCTGTAAAGCACCGTGCACAGCTGTGGGGATCACTAATATGCCATTGTTCTGTTCTTGTCCATCTGTAAGATAAACAACTACCATAAATTATTATTTAATTTCTCTCTATAATTAGTGCAAGGGTATAAATACCTCTGGGTTGTTACAATCTATCTTCAGACATACCTGCAGGGGGATGCGTTTCTACTGACAAGTAGGGAGAGTAACTAAATTTATACAGATAAAATTCAAAGAGACAAGTTCCATCTTCTGTGTAGTCTCTTAAAGAGCCGTGGTAATTTCCTGTGTGGATTGTGGTGTGTGTGTTGAGGGTTTTTTCCTTTTAAAAAAAAAATTTCTACACCTGCATAACTTCATCCTGTTAGTATTCATTTCCAGAACACTTAGCATGCACTAGCATTTAAAACTAAATTACTGTTTATAGTCTAACACATCAGTAGTAGCATGAAGTGCTACTTTGTGAGATAACAATGGATGCTGTAAATGGAACTTGATTTTTCACAATATCTGACTGTGGCATGAGAGAAGTGGAATCTAAATGGTCATGATACAATAAAGCATCTGCGGACTAGCTGAGACATTAAATTAGCATTTTTTTGATAAAGAATAGTGTGGTGCATAGCCTGTAAACCATGCTAATAGCTGTATTTTTGTCATTCATATAGCATAAGCAGCACATGCATGTGATTTCTTATTTTTATATGGGTAGAATTGTTCCAGTCTAGTACCCAGGTATATATCCCATGAGTTCCTGGCTTTCTCAAAAAGCAGGTTACTTGTTTACTGTTACTTTTTCACTGACTGATCATCTCTGTTGTGTTTTGCTATAAACACCATGTGGTTTAAAGAAAAATTAAACCAATTTCACTGCATATTATTGTTGCTGTTCTTTTTTTACAGGTGTTAAACAAAAATCACATGATACTATCATTCACCTTTTTATGGCAATTTCACTTCCAGTAGTCAAAGATATGTCAGTTATGGCAAAGTATATGCTCCGTAGTAAACGCTATATGTCTATTTTTGATATGAGTTTAGCAGTCTGGAGAGACTACAAAACCTAAAACTTTCCAAATAATGTTGTCCAGTTGGCTAACCTCTAAACAGAAGCTTATTGCAACAAGTTATAAGTGGAAAGAGAAGAAAAAACCAACCCTTCTCATTCCCCTGTGGTTTGCTGTAAGAGACCCTTAGAGGTATGCTGGTCCTGCAGTCATTTCCATTGAGATATATGCGAATTTTAACAAAACCAGACAGACCTCTCCAACTGGGGTTTGCAGGCAACCTATAATAAAAACATTGGATGGAAATCAGCCAAAGAGCTGGATACTTGTGCTCAGCATGCCTGGAACTATGTTAATGCACTCTTATGTAAATGGACTTAATGGAGAGAATGGAAAGTGTCCAGCTACAACAGCTAACTTAATAAACCTCAGCATGCTGAGCACACTGGCTGACTGAAAAGAAGATAAATCCAGTTGGTAACTACGATGAACAACACTACCTGGTTTTCCAAAGTAAGGTCCTGGCACACTAGCAGTTGTACTGCGTGCACCACACTGATCTCTTCACCACACTGATCACTTTCCACCTGAGAGAAAAAGGTGATTTTTTTTTTTTAAAGGCTGTAGGGCTGCATTAGTGTTGTTATTTTCTGGTATTTTGTAACGGGGCAAACTCAGAGCCTGTTGGACTCTGGTTGACAGGGGATGAGTGCGAGGCTGCAGGGAGCACCGAGCAGCTGGCGGGCACTGCCTGCCTCTGGGACCTGCCCTAGATGAAAGGGACCCATGGAAGCAGGACAAGCCCCACCCTGCAGGGCTTGTGCCCTTTCAACTGCTACTGAGGGAAGGACAGTGGGTGATTTGTTCCTGAACCATGAGCTGGGGAGCCACTGTTGCTCACAGAGACATGATGGAGACACGGGCCCTAACCGAACATACCAATGCAGACCCTACATCTTCACGTGGCCATGGTTCACAAGTTGTGCTTCTTCCTCTTGTTTGCTCTGAATTAGTTCAAAATGGTTGCCAGGGATGTAAATAAGAGAATCAAAGAGCTGGCATTTGTGCCATGTGCAAGGGTATATTGTGTGTTCCTCTCTCCACACAGAGCCAAACTGTTTATTTGAGAATGAAGTCAGAGAGGTTCCTGAGGGATAGGGTAGGTGATGCTGCCAGTGACTGGCACGTGCTCCCTGTTTTGCCTCACTAAATACTGGAAATGTTCACCTTGACTTCAATAAGCATTTGAGCTGGGAGAGGGGTTGGAGTGGGAAGAGTCACCGCAGTGGTGATGGAGAAATAAAGTGCACGAACTGGGGATTCCTAAGTAAATGTCTGTTCCTTCAGTTTTATATAAAATGGATTTCTGGCAGTAGCTGCAGAGGGCAGAGAAGAAAACCATGAATATTGATTACTCTCTTAGGAGAAAAGGGCCATTTGTTAAATGTAACCTAACATTTGATTGCAGGGAATAGGTTCATTTCAAAGAGTGATTTTCCATGTTTTGTCTATTGAACATATTCAAAGAAAGAAGAAAGTGATTGACCATGTTTCATTAAATCTTCCTTCCAGTCCTCAATATCAGTGCTTAATTGACAAGGGTTTGGACAAAAACAAGCAATAGAAGGTTAAAAAGCTTTTTAATTGTGTCTTAGTCACTGTGGCTTTACTACAGCACTAAATGATCAGCTTAGTGTGGCTGTGGAATCTGGGCTTGTTTTGCAGGAGGGGAGAGAAAAAGTTGTTCTTATGTTACTATGAGAAGCATCTACTATACTATAACTTCTGTTTTCCAGCTAACTAGGGCTTGATGTCAATGTTATATCATACTAGGAAATTAGGAATATGATTCTAAATTCATTGTTAGTGACTTTGCCTTTGCTTCATCTTGCAGTGCACATTTCATCTCCTATAAGCTGAGTCTCTTGTTTGAGTCCCACAGTGAGCAGTTCATAGTAGCTTTTGGGCTCTGTGCTGCAGACTACAGCTAATTCAGCATGCTACAGCCATTTGATCAGCTGTTCTTGGAATAAAGGTCTTTTGGGATGAGGTCTTGGAAAAAAAATCTGGTTGTGTGATCTTAGCCAATTTCGGGAGTTAAAATCATGTGGCATTTATGATCAAACACTAAACTAGAGGTGATTACAGCATGGAACCACCAGCTGAAGAGCTAACTACAGCTGCATCAGATCTTCTTTACTCCCTGCTTTCCTTTCCTCTTGCAGGTGTATGTTGTTAAGGGCAGAATCTATAATGATGCCTCAGCCAGTCAGGCTTTTAGTGCTAACTTCTGCTGTCTTTCAGGTGATGGGAGACAGGTGGAGTTTGTTGGGTTTTTTTTCTGACAGCTGATAAAAGAAGCAGTGATTGCCCCTACCCTGTGCTGTAATTTCCTGTAGAAGCTGTAGTGTGGTCTTCCTGGCAGAGCCTTGTGAGGACCTCACCAACATAGCTCTGATTGATTTGTATTTGTTGAAGAGTTTACTTGTGTACAAGCATCTGCTCTATGAGTTGTGGCAGTGTTGGAGTACCTCATCAGGAAAGAGTCTCCTGCTCTTCAGTGTTATCAGTGTATCAGCAGAAATGTGGAGGAAGGATACAGGTAACTTTTAGCAGCTCTTCACTTTCTCCAATATATAAACTATAGAGGAAATGTACCCTGACTCTATCTCTCCCCTCACAGTAACTCAAACCCAACAAACCTGACTCCCAAAACCCAATAACTCTCCCTTCAGATCTTTTTGTAAAACTTGAGATTTATTATTTGTCAATGATTCTTGCTCTGTGGGATGTGACACCTGGCCTGAAATAATTTGAGAGACAATATTGCTAATGAGATTTTTCATGATGTGACATATGACATGTTTAATGTGATAGTTCACTTCATGGCCTCCACACAGAAGTTTCCCTTTTTTTTTTCCACTGTCCCATTAAAAACTTTCAGTCAGCCCTCTTTTTTTTTACAAATGTCACCATCTGTGCAGAGAATCCTTAATGACCTAAGATTATTCAGAACTTCTTTGTAGCCATAGGAACAGAACTCTGATCCTGTGACCAAAAATAAAACACCAAAAACCAAAACAAAATGAACTCCAAACAAAAAACTCAACCATGAGCCTGTGTTGCTTTTGGTGATGGAGACCTTTCAGGAGAGTGTAGAGTGTAGATGTGTGACAGTTATTGTACATAGTTGAACTCTCTCCTTTCTATTCAGCTGTGTTACTGCTATTTGGGGGTTTGGGTGTCTTTTAGCTCCTTTTGGTTGTGTTTGTTTGTGGGTTTTGGTTTTTTTTTAAGTTATCCTAGCCTTTACTTGTGTTTTGAAGAGTGATATGCTTAACTTCTAAGCCTCTGTAGTATATTCCTCAATTCTCTGTCTTAGAGTTTTTATTTCTTGCTATTACAGTATTATATGTCAACAATGTTGACAGGTGTGACTAATACTATTAATGCTGTTAATCTGTAAAACTATGTTTCTAGAAAGAACTTTCAGGTTTGTCTACTTGTTCATGAATTGAGATAAGTAATTGTTCAGTGACATGACAAATTTGGCAGAAGTTCCAGCAGTGAATTGTTGAATTGAGTGTTTTTAGAGTGCGTGACAAACCTGGTGTGAGATCGACCTGTCCTCTGATATTTCATTATCAAACTAATAAAATGTTGTTTGTAGTTCAGAAGGCATTTTCTTTCTGATGATATGTATTACTGTGACACAGGGTGTTTTGAACAAAACCTTTTATTGGTTGAGAGTACAGCATTTAGAAGCGGGTTTAGTTTTGTTGGGATTTTTTTGTTTGTTTGTTAGGGGTATTTTTGTGAAATTTAAGGATGCTTTAGTAGATCAGTTGCTGAGGACCTGATTCAACATAAGGAAATCCATTAACTTAGATTATGGGATTCAGACAATAGCAGGGGAGGCTGACAGCCAGGCTCCAAAGTGGCAGAAGCTTTTATACATTATGTATCAAAATATGTCAAATACAAATTGTTATGTTGGGAATACTATAATGCTAAGCTAGTTCCAGGCGTATGCTAATGAGATTGTGAAGTAAATAAGGTGCTTGGATAAGCTGTGGTGTATTTTTGACATGCAATAGAAGACATACTTAACTTTTCATATCAAAGTATTAAAAAAAGCCTAGAGAAACTGAAGCCTTAGTTTTCCTGTTGTTCTGAAGGAAGAAAAATTCTGACTGCTTCTAGTGAAATTGGAGTTTTGTCAACTTGAGACAAAATAAAGTTCTTGTTTGTAAGCACAAGCTTCAGGTTTTCTGAATGACTAGGAAAATGAACCTGTTGGAACACAAATCAATATTTTTATGAACTGCATGATTTTGCACTACTGCAAGACCCTAGATATTGGTTACTATAAGTTAGAAAGATAACACTTTGTGTACAACTTTTTTTGTGGCTCTCTTCATTGCTTTTAGAGGTACTCTAGTTACTAAGGTTCAAGAAGGCCATGATGTAGAGGAACTGAACTTGATTTCAAAACGTTGTTTGAAATGCATGAAAGGGAGGCTGGAGTTCGATTCAGTGCATTCCTTGATCTGTTTGACATATCACTCACATTTTGCCAACCAGTAACTTGTCTATTTTGTCAGAGCCTTTTTCCCTTGTCAGTAGATTGTGACTATAGAAATAATGATGCCTGAATTGTTCGTGCCTCATACAACTCTCCAAAGGAAGATGGAAGGGGAAGATGCTCAGGAGATCTTAAAATAGTTTTATATATGAAGTTTGAATTAAGGAGAATAAAAAAAAAATATAGATCTGTTTATATTCTTCATTGCTCTTCAGATGAATGAGAGATAGAGGGCTCTATTCTCCTTCCATGGACAGAGTGCATAGGACTTCTGAATTGCTTGTGTGCTTTGTAGTGTCAATTTGTCTATACGGTGTTTATGACAATACAGTTTTAAGTTCTTTTATTGCTGGAAAAATGAGGACAAATGTATAGATGATACAAAGCTTCATCCTCATATTGTGTGCTTTCTGAAGTCGTAATATATTTTAATAAAAGTTAGTGATGCTTGAAAAGCTGACTTTATAATAGAATTTTTTAAGATCATGTCTTACAAATAAATTTGTGCAATATTGGTTTTTGTTTCTTAGCAGGGATGACAGTTTTCTCTTGCCAGCATTTAATATGGGCTAAAATAGAATTCATGCCCTGAATATTCAGTATTTTCAGGGAATTCATAATAGGCAGGATAATATGAATATATATACGCACACGTTAGACTTGCAAAATGTGTTTTAACTTGGGAGGAATTTAAAAAAACCAGGGAAGTTTAGTTCAGAAACTCTTGGGTTTTCTACTTGTGTAATCCTCAGAAGATTCATCATGTTAGTTTATCAGATAGAGAGTTTTCATTCAGCTGAAATAAAATCTGGATGATAGGCCCTTGCCATGGTGCTACAAACTAACTTACACAATGTCTGTTGGCAAAGGTGAAATGTGCTGTTGTGGTTTTGTGAAGTCAGTTTTGATTCAGAGCTTCTGAAGTTCCTATCAGCCAGCGTGCAATAGGTATTCTGGAATCTCGGTATCTGTTTAGATAAGCGCCATGTCAATCTCTCTCACTCTCTTAACTACTCTGCAGTACATAGATATCTGGAATATGTGTCTTGGGGTAAAGAAGGCTGAAGGAGAGAATGAAAAATTGGAATGCATCTTCATCTGTTCCAGTACTGCTGCTTGATTCTTTTTAACACTTTGGCCTGCATATGTATCTCTTCTATGAAGGCATGTGCTTCTGCATAACATGAAAAATGCATGTGTTGCTTAGGTACTCTGGTGACAGCTGTTTTCTAAGAGCTACAGAGATGTTTGAGAAGACGTTGTGCTGATTCTAGGAATGTTCTATGAATACAGTGGAAAACCAAACTCTAGTGACAGCGCAGAGGTTCAGCCTGTTTGTGGTTGTAAAAAAAATACCCCAACAACTAATTATGGTGTAAATGTATAGCTGTAACATCTGAACTTAATTGAAATATGTTGCTTTATATTTTGATGTTCATCTGATTTAGTGGAATAAGAATGTATTCCTTTTCTCCAGTGATAATTTTTTTTTGTGGAATGAACTGCTTTATTTTCTTCCAGGAAAAAACAGCTACATGACAACGGTTGACAGCAGTGGTACTAAGCAAATTTAGTGTGCTATCCTTGCTTTATCACAACATAAGTTAGTGTAAAATGAGGCTTATAGATTTTTTAGTGGTGACTCTATTATCAGCAAAAGCTACACTGAGATCTCTAAAGGTGTGCAGTTTTCAGAAGGGCTTTCTCACAGTCTTTGTGTCCAAATGGTACAAAGATCATGGGGAAAATATGTGTAAGTCCATCGGAGAGGACAGCAAAAAGTGAAAATAACTCCTATAGTTTGGTCTAGTGGTTTGTTTTTAGAAAAATGAAACTATTTGGAATTGAACACTGGAAAAGAGCCAGATCAGTAAGACAGAAAGGCATTATCAAAACTGAGATGCTCCAGGTGAAAAACCCATGTGATCTTTGAGGAAGTGAGTACTCTGCAAGAAACTTTTTTTCTGAAGGATATAAGTAAGAGTCCTGGAGAAATGATGAACTGCATTTGTCTGTTGAACTATGTTGGTCTAGTGAGCAAGGAAAATGCCTTGTGGAATTATTTCAAGAAACCTTCATGTGCTCTGACAAGCAGAGGTGGAAATGGAAGGGGCCTTGTTCATCAGTTGTATTGATGTTCTGCAGAGGTTACATCATCCCAAGAACTACACTTCTCCACTTAGTTAGGAGCTGCAGCAGTATCTGCTTGGTGGTTATTTTGGTCATCCTTTGCAGTAAGAAGACGACTTGAAGGGAGGGGTGTTGAGAAATAATAGAACCTTATAAGGCTTAAGCATCTACCTTTCACAGATCTTGGAGTCTAATGAATATCGAATAAGCCACTACTGTTAAGCAGCTAAATGTCAGTGGCCTCACTTGGTGAGTGGGTAAATTGAGATTGAGAAAGGTTAAAGGACTTGTCAAATGTTGTTCAGAAAGTCTGTGTCAAAGCCATGCATTTCTGACTTTGCTTTCTAGCCAGCAGCTTCAGTTCTCTGATGTTTAATTTAAAATCAGAAAGGACATATATGCTTAACAGATAACAAAGGTTTGGTGCTATTATCTATTTGTTTTTCTACTTGTGGTTTTATAATGCTTCCAGATGACAGAAAACATTTTTCAAATATTTTCTGATGTCTAAATAAGAACAAGTCCTCATTGTAACCTGTCCCAATCTATCTATTTCTCTGATGCTAGGGAGAGGTGAATGAAGAGGTCAGGTTCTATTTCTGAATCATTGTGGCTTATTCCAAGTGTGTTGCTGCTTCTCTCTACCCACCACCCCCACTTCAGTTCCCACAGTTGTGTGCTTGTTTGTGCTGTATTTTAACACCAAGGTGGAGATATAAAAAGACTCAATCTATAATGACATATTTAGATTTCAGATGTTATACTGGTCAATGTGCTTATAGTTAAGCCATCGTTGCAAAGTGTACTTTTTTTTGATTACTGGTGAAAATTATTTCAGGCTTGCTTTGAGGAGCTGTGGTAAAATCCAGTTAGATTTGTGATAGATGTATTCCCTCTAGACATCTAAAACCATACAGTATCCCAGAACTTATTTTATATTTTGAAACAATTCTTAATACTTGTTGCAGGGCACACAGAATGAAAATATCACAGTTATATCTATCACTTAATGTCACATCACTGTTATTTTCTGCAAGGGCATGTGGTCAGTTTATTTTTTCATAGTAATGTTCAAAATAGTTTCTGAGAGGGCTACTTGCTAACAGACCAGATAATATCAGAGCAGTAATTTCTCATATTGTTAAGCATTTCTGTTGTGATTGGACTCTATTACAATGAAATGTAAAATTATTAAATATCAATAATATGAATGATTAATCAAAATAACTGTTCTTGAGGGCATGTTTGTTCTGCACTGAGTGCAGAGTGTGTGATTAAGGTTTCAAGGTTTAAAACTTGAGGGATGCCTGCAAAAAAACCCCCTGTGCTTTAGATTCCAATTGTGAATGGTATGAAGCTAACCTTTCTTTCCACACCTGCTTTTTACCATTAACTCTGTTGGAGTACTTCTTCCTTTGTTCTGTTGTGTATGGCTTAGTGAATCTTTAGCTTTATTTGTGGTGTTTCTTTTGACAAAAATACCAATATGTTTATTTGGGTATCACATGATATCAGCTAAGAGATGTCGCTCTTGAGAAACCAAAAGTTTCATTTTCCTCTGGTGCGGAAGATGGTGACTCAGTCCAAAACCCACTCAAATAGAGAATTGACTCTAACCTGTACCAGCTGAAATCAGGTGGTCTTTCCTCAAAAGCCAGATCTATATCAGACTGGAAAACCTGAAGTCTTCTGAAGGATATGCTTATTACTTAATTATGCTTCTCTATTAAAGAGGAGTTCATGACATCTGGTGTGTTAGATTGGTTCTGAACTTCCATGTGAGACTGTCGGAAATCAAGGTAGCTAAACAGCAGTTTTTGTGGAAAATTTCACTGACACTGGTAATATTTGACTATTGCACTTGTATTTGCTAGATGGTTTTTGTTTAATATCTAATTGCTGTAGCAAGGCATTAAATCATAAAAGCATAGAGACACATTACATGCAACAGTAGGTTTTTGGTGGGGGAAATAAAAAAGGAAAAAAACAAGGGTAAATAATATGTTACTCTGAGTAAATGTATCCTTCCCTAGAGATCTTCAGTTTTAGCATTTTTCTGGGTTGCTGAACAGAGCGCACAGCTTTGATGGAAATGACTGCCAGATGTAGCTTTGCACTGTAAACAGGACAATGCTTGTACTTTTGGAGCAGTAGCAAGCAAATGTTTCAGTGTGGATCTCCACTAGTTACAAAGACTTAGATCTCTCTGATATCTGGTTCCCGGGTTGCTAGGACACATGAAAAGTGTTTTCATTCATTTGTCTGCAGAAAAAAAATAGGAAAAGAGCAGATGCTTTAGTACTGCCTTGATCCACTCCCAAGCTGTGTATGTGTGCCCTGGGGCTAGCTCCAGGTGCAGACCTGTAAAGAAAGTCCTCAGGTGACATATGCTTTTTATTTTATTTTTATTTTTTTTAAATAAAAAAAAGGTCATTATGGGGTATTTGTTAGGGAAACCTGACAGCAGTCTCTTATCCAGGTACAGGCAGAAAGGAAAATCAGTGTGTTGTTAGAGCCACTGTGGATTGTAGAAGACCTTGTTAAGAGATGGTGAAAAGGCTGTTGTTGCCTTTTTGGGCTTTACATGCCTCATCTGGCAAACAGCTGCTATCTTATCCTGAATGTGTAAAAGAGAGTTTATATTCATTCAGGTTTATCTGTCAGACAACATGAAAGCAAGCAGATAGTAGAAACCAAGCTTAGCAGAGGAGATGGAGCATCATCAGCAAAACATTTTGCAGTCTCCTCTGCTGGCTTAAGCATGCTGAAAAACAGTAGACAAACCTGTGTAGTCTTCAGTGTGGAAGGGTCCTTAAGGAAGAAAACAAAGCCTAATGGTACATTTTGGGATAATGCTGGTGGCAGAAGGAAGTCACTATTTCTAGCTTCTCCTGTCTGATATCAGAGCAGTGAATTTGGCATCATTGGTGGTGTAGAAGTTTCTTGGAAAGTAAATAATTTTATTAACATTAGCACCTGACTCAAGGCTTCAGCTTTTTTTAAAATTTTTTCTTTCCCCCTGAGTCAGTAAAAACTAATTAAATCAGAGTGGTTATTTTATCATATCATCTTCATAATTTTCATATGTATCAATATATGCTCAGTTTGGTATTGGTTTCTGGAGACAGACACAAGGAATCTGTACAACCAAGTCTGCTTACAGTTTGATATTGGCATTTTTCCATTAAGAAAGAAATTGAAGGGCTTAAAAAGGAAAACTTGCTTCTTGGGGAGCACGTCAAGTCTTCAGAAATGCAGATAGAACTCCTTGATTTTGCCATGTACTGCTTCTGTCAGTGTGGAAGTAGGTCAGTCTTTGTATAAGTGATACAAAGTGAAAATTGCAGGACATCCTTATTTCTTAGTAGCTGTGGTAGAACATACCTACCAAAGAGTGTGAGGCAAAATTTTGGCTCTGGAAGCTGTACTGGAATCCATTGCAATTACTGCATCCTTCTCAAGAAGGGCTAAGAAATATTTTTATGTGGGGCTGACTTTACCGCTGGAATGTGCCTTCCACAGCTACAGCAAACTTGTCCTAGGTTTTACATGTTATGCCGTTTGTTATTGTCCAAGGCCACTATTTTTTTAGTTACAACCCCACCTCTAGTTCTGAAGGACATCTTCATATGATGCCAACTAACTTGCAACCCTAGTACAGAAGAGTTTCAAGGTTTTTTTCTTTTCTAACCAGCCTAGAAGACATGAGTAGGAGAGACACTGAATGCAATCTCAGCTATAAGAAATATAGTTGAGCTTGTAAGGACTGCTTCCTAGCAATGCTATTTTCCTTGAATTTCAAAGGGCAACTTGGCTACTTCAGCTGAGGAAGGTTCTCCAACAGTCACTTGGCTTTCACGGAAACAATTCTGGTGTAACACAAGCTTGCAAACAACAGAGAAAGACGAATCTTGTTCTTGGATTTGCCAGGCTTAACAATGAAATTAGCCCAAACTGAAGTGTTTGTTTGCTGCAGTTTGTTCTAAAGTAGACCCATGGCTACCATTACATGTTATGATGAGAATAAATTTTTTATCTGGACAGAAGAATGTGACCTTCTTTTTTTTTTCCAGCCAAAAATATTCTTTGTTGTATCCTTCTCCCCAGATAAGGATAGGGAAGAAAAACATCCAACTTTGTCTTTTTTTCATTCTGTGACTAGTATATTTCTTGTAAAGATACGCAAGGTCTCTTGTCTTTTCTGTGCTGTCTTACTGTGTTTTAATGACTAAATTAAATGCTTACAAGAAACAAGAATTGGTCAATGCAGTTGACAGGTCTAAAACACTCAGCCTCTTTCTGTCCTGCAGGACTGCCTCTGTAATGTAATGCTGTGATGCTAATTTAGATACTTGACTTCCTGCAAGAAAGACACAAACTGATGGTTCTAAGCTTGTAGCTGTCACTATAAGTTCAGGACTCTCATGTGGTGTCAGATTTGTGATGTGATAAATATTTTACTACAAAGCCAAGCTTCTTATTAGTGTTCCTGTGGTGGAGAAAATTGAAGTTTTCTGCGGGTAGCATTAGAGTTGTAGAATTATAGAACAGAATCATGAAGTTATTAAGGTTAGAAAAGACCTCTAAGTTTATCAAGTCCAACCGTCAGCCCAACACCACCATGTCTACTAAACCATGTGCTGAAATGCTATGTCTACACAATTTTTGAACACTTCCAGGTACAGTGACTCCATCACTTCCTTAGGTAGCCTGTTCCAGTGCTTGACAACCCTTTTGGTGAAGAATTTTTAACTAATATCCAATCTAAACCTTTCCTGATGCAACTTGAGGCCATTTCCTCTTGTCATATTGCTAGTCACTTGGGAGAAGAGACAAAAAACAACCATCTTACTACAGCCTCCTATCAGGTAGTTGTAGAGAGGAATAAGGTCCCCCTTCAGTCTCCTTTTCTCCAGACTGAACAGCCTCAATTCCCTCAGCTGCTCTTCATAACACTTGTGCTCCAGGCCCTTCACCCCCTCTCTTGGACACAGGTGTGCCTGCTCCTCAATGTCTTCCTTGTAGTGTGGGTCTCAAAACTGAACACAAGATTAGAGATATGGCTTCACCGGTGCTGAGTTCAGGGGGAAAATCACTTCCCTACTCCTTATAGAAGCCAGGATACTTGGCCTTCTTGGTCATGTGAGCATATTGCTGGCTAATGTTCAGCTGACTGTTGACCAGAACCCCCAGGTCATTTTCTGCTGGGCAGCTTTCCAGCTGCTCTTCTCTGAGCGTGTAACTTTGCATTGGGTTGTTGTGACCAAAGTGCAGCACTTGGCCCTTGGCCTTGTTGAACCTCATACAAGTGACCTGGCCCCATCAACCCAGCCTGTTCAGATCCCTCTTCAGAGTCTTCCTGCTCCTGAGCAGATCAGCACTCTTACCCAAATTGATGTCCTCTGCAAACTTACTGAGGGAGCACTCGATCCTCTCATCTTGGTCATTGATGAAGATATTCATCAAGACTGGCCCCAACACTGATCCCTGGGGAACACTGCTTGTGACGAGCCAGAAACTGCACTTATCTCTGTTCACCACAGGTCCCTGGGCTTAGCCATCTAGCAATATTTTTTACCCAGGGAATAGTACACCTGTCTAAGCCATAAACCGGCATCATCTACAGGAGAAAGTTGTGGGAGACACTGTCAAATACCTTACTGAAGTCCATGTAGATAATGCCCACGAGGTTGCCTTCATCCACTGGGCAGGGCACATGGTTATAGGAGGAGATTGGGTTGATCAGGCAGGACCTGCCTGTCGTGAACATAGGCTGACTGGGCTTGATCCCCTTGTTGTCCCATGTATGCACCCAAGATGAGTTGCTTGATGATCTTCCTTGGTACTGGGGTCAGGCTGACAAGCTTATATAGTTCCCTAGATACTCTTTCTGGCCCTTCCTGTAGACAGGTGTTAGAAACATGATCAAATGTGATCAGGCTGATTGAGTGGGCCATTCTTGCTAGTTCTGGCAATAACTATAGCATGTGCTTTTCTTTCATTTAGGATGGGGCTTTTTGAGGTAATCATCCAGGTAGCAGTATTCTGCTGGACACGAGGGCTCTAACAGTGAGACTTCTCTGAAAATCCTTGTTTGATTAAATTCAGAATAAAGTGTTCTGCACGGTCATTTCTTTTATAATTAACAATTGCATGGTGATAAGAGCTCCCTATATTTAGACCTGCATGAAAGAAATTGTTGAAGTACATAAATATTTAAATCACAACCCTTTCTTCAATAGTACTCTCCCAGTCCCTAGCTTGTCTTGCACTTCCCATGGGAAGTCTTGTGTGTCTCTTTTAGCTACTCATCTAACCTCGTATAGAGTTATAGCATATTGAAGATCTAGTTCTGTGGGTTCTGGAATGTTTCCATGTGGTTTAAATACGGAATACATTTGAGAAAATACAATCTGCTTGTGGACATGCTGGAAGCAGAAAAAGAGGCTAATTTTGTTTAGTTAATTATTCACTGATAATTATTTACTCAGCTCTACAAATTGATGGAATCTTGTAATCATGTTGCTATGGCACCTGATGCCATTTATAAATGGTGAGTGAGGCAGCACTGTTTAATTGTAAAACTGGACATGACCATTGAACAAATGAAATCTGTCAAACTGAATTTTGTGAGAGAAATCTTACCAACAGGGTTTGCAAGTTAAGCATCTAGCTGTAAATAAATTCTTCCCTGTGAACCTGAAAAACACAGTTGCGCAGTTCTCTGACTCAAGCCTGCATATTATTATCTTGTTAGAGTAAGCAACATCTGAATAACAAATTCTGTTATCTGAAACTGCTGAAGGCCTTTCTGAACTCTTCCTTCACTGTGAAGCTGTAGCTATTTTCTGTAATAGTCTTAGTCTTGCAAAACAGCCTTCCAGAAAAGACCACTATACAAGTCTTTGATGCAGACTTTCTAAATCTCATTTCCCAAGCAATTTAGAAAGCAGTTGATGAGTCTCCAAGCATTAAAATGTGAATATTATCAGTCCTACAACATTTAAATATTTAATCTGCAAGCTGTAAATAAAGCTTTAATTTTCTAAATGTAAGTGGACCCTCATTATTAATTCATTTTGCTATATGTTTAATTGAGATAAATTAATATGGGACTACATTCAGCTCTATATTTCCATATACTTCTCTTTGCAATCAGACCATGTGTAATGCATCGTTATTTTAACAGCTCTACCAGCAAATTATTCTGCATGTACTTCTTTTCTAAGTTCTTTGAACATTTTTCTATATTGTGTGATTTCAATTGTTTCTGCTCTTTTCTTAGTAAATAGTTGAGGAGTAAGCACATTTTCAAGAGCTGTAGGGAGGCTAAGATGCCAGTTGCATTTTAACGATATGGTGCATTATCATTCTTACTGTAGCCAATTCTCTTTTAAATCATTGCAGTTTCTGCTTTAGCCTCCAGCTATAGAATTCTTTTCAAACCGACAGTGAACTTGGCAGATCGCCAAGAGAAAAATAAAGGTGTTTTGGTCCACCAAAGTATTTTGAGTGGTTCTTAGTGATACAGTTTTCTTCTCTACATCTGCAAAACATTTTTTTTTTCTGAAGTGAATTTTCATGTGAAAAGCCTCCTTAATAATCACCAGTATTGTTTGTTTCAATGCAGTTATTTAACTGCACCCCTGGGTGCTTACAAAATAAACAAGAGAGTCTTCTAAAGAGTTTTAAGAGTGGCAGGTGCTCAGTCTGTGCCCTATTCACTTAGTTTGCAATGACATTTTTGTGCTAATCTATAGACAAACAAGAGACAGGTGACACACAGCATCAAGTACAATGTGCTAAGTCGACAAACTTTGGTCTAGATAAGATGTTTGTGCTGCTTATGCCCGCAGTGGCAACATGGATTTATTCTGTTTATATTTAAGTTGTGCTGCTCAGCATTTGTAATATCACAAACTTAAATGCTTATAAATCATCAGAATATGAAATACTTTGGATGCTAAAGATTTCAAAGAATGTACCACAAAACAAACAAGAAATCTGCTAATTCCTTTAAGCAAAGCATAGTTTTCATTTTTAGCATTGTTGAAATATGAATATTAACTAAACCAGATTGTTAACTGCAGCTGAAGTAGAAAAATTGGTGTCTCTGAGCCTCTGACAACAAATACAGTTCATTTATTATAAAATACCACATCCATGGCACTTACAGGTTAACAGTATTTTGCATTCTTAAGTGGTATAGATAACACTAAATGTTGTATTATAAAATATGTCCAGCAGAGAGTAGTACTAACTGAATTTGGGAGCAAATGGAAGAAGAATATTCACAATTCCTCCGTTGTTTTACAGATCTAATCCACTGAGATACCAGATGAGCAACTGGCTCAACGCATTTTAATGATCTTGTTTGTAATGAGGAACTCTATTTAGAGAGGATGACACTGGAGGACCAAGGGAAGATGAGACAGAAGGACAGAAGATTAACCACTTTTTTTACTAGGGCAGTTATTCACCATCTCTCTAAGGGGAGATGGTAAGGAAGAGTGGTGTGTGTATATATGTGCAGAGCCACTGGGGTTGCTATATGAACCTAACATCCTCTTCATAAATACCATTTATACAGGCAAATTCTTACGTTAAGGCTCGTATTCCCTACAACTGATAGCTGTAGGAGACTTTTTATTCCATATTTATTTTCTTCTTATATGTTGCTCGTCCCCTAATATCAGAAGAAACAGAATAGCCTATTACATTACTAGTGTCACTGCTTTTGCATGTGAGGCCATGTATCGAATTGCTTTCCTTTACAAAATAAGAGGGGAGCTGCAGTGTGCACACACAGCTGTGTAGCTTTTGTAGTGCCTCACATTCCTTCTTATCATTCTCAGTGGGAGGTGTAGTTGATGATAGAAAGGAATGGGCAGGGGGCTTGTTGCTGCAATAGAAGAGAATGGCAGAGCTTTTCCCCACTGATTCATCCCAACCCAACAAATGGGGCCGGTGTTGGGAACCAGAAGCTGGTTCTGTGTAGTTCGTGCAACTTGGCACACAGCATGAGCAAAAAGTGACATAATTTCACATCAGAATATTGTCCTTGGTCAGACAGGTTTACATGTGTTCTCAACTGTCTTCAACATGTTTGTATATTAAAAAATCCTTCCACCTCTGAGTGAAGTTCAAAGATTTATCAAAAAGGAAAATAGGATTGGAAAAGAATGAGTTGTATTAATAATTGAATCTCTTGGTTTGGCACGTGCTTTTTTATTTTCTTCTTCCCCAGGCTGAAATTTGGCCTGGACTTTGGGAAATGTAGAGTAAAATTTTACATTTATCCAAGACCCAGCCCAGGCTTTGCAGCTGTTGATGCAATTCTTGATCAGGAGGTACATAATCACCACCAATACTTCTTGGAGTAGAGGGTTTTTCATTATGGAGGGGGATAACATAGATGTAAAGCCCTGCTTTCCTTTTTATGTATTGTGATAAAATCTCTTTCCCTAAATAGAATGAGAGAGAAGCAGCTCTGGAACATAAACCGTCATCCAAATAATAGTCAGTATCTCTCATTTTCTGGACTTCACTTAAGTATTTGATAAGCTAACACTTGGCAGATGGTTAGTTAACCTGTAGAAAACTTGAGCTAGTAGGAAAAAAAAAGAGGAATAAGGAGGGGACAACAGCCTGTATATTGTGTAAAAGAATCACTAGCAGTGTATGCTGAAGTGATGTTTAAAAAATAATTTATTTAATATTTTTGTTAGTGGTTTCTGGGTGGGGAAAAAACAAAGGCTTGATAATGAGATTTGAAGATGAGGCGTAGCTGAGAAAGCATCATTAGCATAATTTTTAAGCATGGAGAATCAGATGACTGTGAAATACAGTAAAAAAACCTGAGAACTGAATAGCACAAGTGCCTTTCATGCTGTTACCAATAAGGGGCTCCTCTTCCACAGATGACAACAGCGGAGAAAGACCATGGTTATTAGCTAACCACAAGGTGATTCCAAAATACAGAACTGAAGCAATGAAATATTAGGCTGTGCTGAGCCTAATGTTAATATTGTTCAAGGTATTATACTGGTCGTTGGATTTATTTCAGGGCTAGCCATTTGAGCAGGAGGGTAGAAGTAGCAGTACAATCAAGAAAAGAGGTATCAATTTTCTGAATGAAGACTTGAGGCACACCTACATAGAGCTGCAGTACTGTACAGGCAGAGATACCCACACTGACTCTGAACCACATTGACGGGACATTTTCTTTCCTGGGCCTAGTATGAGCATGGAGGTGAGAATATTATTAAGGTCTTAGCTGAGAACCAAGGAGAAGCAAAGCAGGTTATTGACATCCTGGGAGTGAGTATAAATCTCTTGCATGTTCAAGTGAGCTGTCTTAGTTCTAATTTTTCCTTCAAGTTATAGTTTGTCTTCTGTTTATGACCAGCAGTCTACTGCTGCCACTTAAATGCAAAAAAAAAAAAAAATTTAAAATAATTTCTTCTGTTCTCACAATTGACGTTAGTTCCTGTTTGTTTTACAAACAAATGAGCTGCATTATTACCTATAGCACTGACCATTCTTCTAAGTATCCTATCATGTAATTAGTTTCTATAAATTATTAAAAACTGAGGTTCACAGTAGTGTCTGCAACAACGGGCTTGTTTTCTGCAACTTGATAGGAAGATTTGATTTACATCTGCTCTGGGTATTTTATTCCCTATCTTATTAAAGCTTACAACTTAGATATACCATAGTTTTTTATAAGGAACTTTGCCAAACATTTTCAGATGGAGAGAAATTTTCTCCAATTAAGAGATAGTATCAGTGGAATAGAGCATTGTCACAGGATAATGGTCTCCTGCTGCTTTGTTAAATGCCAAGGTAAACCTGAGGCATTTATCAGAAATTAATGTCAAAGCAAAGTCGAGAGGCTTATCTTGAAGCTGGAAATGCTGAGCCTATGAAAATGTGCTTTTAGAAAATATTCCATATTTCCTTGTGCATCCATCCTTCTCCCAATTACCTTTGGAAGAAAGGAACTTTCCTTTTTGGCACCAACCAGTGAGGCACCAACTGGATACTGACTTTCTTCTAGATGCAGAAGCAGTCTGCTGAATCTCTAACTCTAAGCTGAATATGAATTGTTGTGTTGTTCGTTTTATAAGTATGTATGAGCTTTATCATTGTATCCCACTACACTGAGCCGATCTAGGCTTTAATTTTGTCAGGCTGCTCTCAGCACTGATTGAAAGTAGATTGAAGTCGCCTAAAGGAAAAGGGAAGTTAGAACTTAGAAAAATATAAGTATTCCTTAAAGTGTATGTAAATCTACTGGGCTTGCTGTGTTACCAGGATGGGGCCTGAGGAAAGGGCAGAGGATGGAAGATAAAAATATAGTTCTATCACTTGCAAAGGTGTAACAAAATGTCTTATGGCAGAGAAAAAGACCTTAGCACTATGTTCCTGTTTGTTCCTCATAGACACCAAGTAGAGTTTGTCAACTTGCAAATAGAGGAACCTGTTTATCTGTTTCATTTAAGGTAAAACTTCTTAGACGTTTAAGGTAAAGCTTCTTAGAGGAGTAAATCCGTTTAATTTTACTCTTCAGTTGCATTGCAACAGTTTTGCTTGTGTCACAAGGTGTCTGCTGCCTTTTAAACCCTAAATTAACCATGTCAAATCAACATTAATAGCTACTTAGTCATGTATTTAATTAAGCCCACAAATATGCATGAATATTAATATTTTTTCCTCAAATCTTCCCTTCAATAAAATCTAAAATATTAATATTTGGTGCTCTCAATTTCTTTCCTTAGGGTAAATGTTTTTCACTTGGGAACGTTCTGCAACCCTTTAAAAATTAAGGTGACCCTGGACCTCACTCAAAATGTGAGTGCTCCCAAGACATTAGGCACTGTCCATGTACTCTAGATTGGTCCCAACAAAACCAATCAAACGAAACAAACTGAAAAAATTCTCCCCAAATCTCACAGCAGCGAAAATCAACAAAGAATTCCTCCAAAATCTGCCCCCTCATTTCTTGTCCATACTTGCAGCCTACTCTGCTTAATCTTTGTTAGACTGTGGTAGTTATTAATCCAATTTGCAAAGAAACTGAAAAGACACAAGGAAAGAATACCAAGAGGGGTTTTTTTGTTATTTTTATCTCTGAGTATAGAGAGATTAATTTCAGGGCTTTCTTCAGAAGACTAGGTATTGGTTTGTGCTGCAGCATGCAGTGTTTCATCAGTCATGCTGCATTATGTCATGTTAGATATTTCTATGAATTCATTTCAGTTTCTGAAATTTACTGAGGTATAATAGAGAAAGCTGTTCCATGAATATCTAGAAAGTGTAACTGGTGGATAATCCTCTGACACCAAATAAAGAGGCCTCCTTTCATTTAAGACTGAGAGGGCTTGGGAGGAAATGGACAGATAAAATGATGAAAAAGTCTTAAGAAATTGGCACATAATATTAAAACCATTCCCAGAGGTATTTAAAAGGCAGGTACATGAAGCGCTTGGGGATGTGGTTTATTAGTGGACAGGTAGAGTTGGACTTGATTTCAAAGATCTTTTCCAATCTAGTGATTCTATAAACATGAAATGATGCTATAAGATAAGTTTTATTGGATAGCAGTAAATCCAAAGATAAATTTTACCTAACTTGTGGGAACTGAAGTTATGAAAATCCTTTCTGGATAACATACCGGGAAACTGAGAAAGTGACTCACTTTTCCTGCTTTTAATAGTAGCAATAGGGCAGACTAAATGGTGGAAATATAAATCTCTCAGGATAGTTACGAAAGGAGCACAGATCAGAAAGCAATTTCTTGTCACTTTATTCCCTTGTTGGCACATTGCAAAATTGTACATTAAGATGGCAGCTTAACTAACCTCGGAACTGAACCAAGGAAGTATTTGCTGGGCTAAAATGGGAAATATTAGCTGTTGCCAAATCAAACTCCACAAAGAATGAGCTGAGTCTGAGATTATTCTCTTTCTTAATACATGATGCATTTCAATTATTTAGTTAATTCCATCATCATCGAGAGAGTGTAATTTCTAGGCAATGTGAAATCATAATCCTGCAATCAAAAGTTGACAAAAGCTGTGATGTTTTCAGTAATTGGTCTGCAATACTTTAGAATTAAGGAACATGTTTTTATGATAATTTCTTCTTGTTGAGAACATATCAATACACAAGTGGAAACTTGGTTCCCTTTTTTTGCAGTTCTGTGTTACGATTATTTTATGGGTCTGTGGCGAGATTGGTAAAGCTAATGTTGCTTTTCTTTGTTCTAAACAAAGTAGGCTCTTCTAAGCAATCATCTTTGTCTCTGCTCACCCTCTTTCAGTATATCTTTTGATCTATCCACACTTAGAGGAACAAGAATTGAGGTCTTGGCAGAAAATGGGATGCATTTTGTGAAAATGTCTCAATCTCAGCTTCTGGAAAAAGCAGAAGGAGACAAAGATCCACCGTTTGTTTTCTGCAGAGAAGATCAACCTGTAACCTTGGTGGAACAAGGAAACAGCATTAAAAGGGCTGTGCACTTACATTGCATGTGCTGATTTTTTAGGAGCATTTGGATGTTTTGGAGGCATGTTCCAAGGCTAATCTGCAATGTCTGGTGGAAGCAGGCAGAGCAGCCCCTTGCTTTAGGATAGCTGTGATTTGGCTCTTGGTCACTGGCAGACCCAGCTTCAAATCCCAGAGAAATAAGTGAGGAAAAATAGGAATTTAAAGCTAAGTCTTCTGTACCTCAAGTAAGGCTCCTTTAGGTTATAAAACCAGATCTATAATTTAGAGTTTCTAGGGCAAATTCAAGCTGTTATGATGAACAGAAAAGTGTGTGGATGGTAAGTCCATTTCATAGCTTGAAGACCTTCTTGATACTCTGATAGCACCAGTGCACTTAAACAGACGAAAATCTGGAAATAAACCCATGAAGCTATATCAGGGCTCTGGGGAGCTGTCCTGTATCTCTGATAATCAGCTCTAGTTGCAATATTTTCTATCTTCTGTAATTGTGAAAGCATTTGTAGTTGTTCTTCAATGAGCATCCTATCGTGTCATCCTCAAGCTTTCATTTGTGATTTTGCAGAGTAAATTGGATGCTACTTTCCATTGCATGTGATTGTTATGTAGTGAAGGGCTGGGTGGCAGACCTGAATCCTAGCTAACCTTTCACTGAGCAGCATTAAGTATACGCTTAATGTACAACAGTGGTGCTAGGTATGATGCACCTGCACGTATCTGGCTGAAATTGGTGAGTTTCACTACTGATTTCTTCCAGACCATGATCTATGATGTTTGGTCTAGTTGGTTTGAGTTGGGATATGTAATTGAACAGATTTCAAAAGGGAATTTAGAAAACTGTGTTCTGAATTTAAAGAAGTTAACAACTTTCTAGATTATTTGTCTAAATCAGGAGTAACTACGTAACTGGTGTCTATGAGTTGAAGTTAATATGGATGTAATAGCATGAACGGTACGTCATTCATAAACTGCTAGAAGTAATAATAGTATGGCAGTAAAAATATACTATGAGATGGTTACACTGTCAAATCTCCAATTATAAAGACATATCAGGGGGATGAAAGTTGTAACCCATTACACTACAGCACATCCCCAAGGGTGATATCACAGTAAGGCTGAATACTGACTACTTACAGTAATTTCTACTGACTTCAATGGTTCATGGCAGAGAGATGAATATCAGAAGCCCCAATAATAGACTTTCTTGCCTAGGTTTCTATTTATAATGAAATTCTGTTCAGATTAGTAGAGAAAAAAAAAGTACATCTAAAGAAGAAAAGGAGTGAAAACTAAACAGAATAGCCACAGGATTTATTTTTGGTTTCACTTGTAGATGATGATTAAAATGTGTATTGATTTGCAATTTGCCCTGGTACTTGAAACTGATAAAAGTGTAAACTACTTTTTTGATTTAATAGCTTTATTAGAGCTGAGGCTGGGTAGAGTTATGTGGGGTCACTTTTTGCCTGGGGTCGCCTATTGGTTTTCAGGAGAAGAAAAGAATAGGAATGAAGCACTGACAGATCCCATCTGGGCTCCCTGAGACAGCTGGTTTCAATACAGTCTGTCTAATGCTAGAATTGTGCTTTCAGTTGCTTTTGTTGGCATATCACAATAGTTTAATGTTTTTGAGATGACAACTACAGAATGGACTGAGTCCATACTGTGTTTGTAGCAACATTGCTTGTGAATTAAGAAATATTGGAGCATGGAAACATAGAATTGCTAGGCTGGAAAAGACCTTTAAGATCATAGAATCCAACTGCACCTGTCCACAACTAAATCATGTTTCTAAGCATTTCATCTACCCATCTTTCAAATACCTCTGGGATTGATGACTCAACCACCTCCCTTGGCAGCCAGTTCCAGTGCCAAATAACCTTTTCGGTGAAGAAATTTTTCCTAATGTCTAACCTGAACCTCTTCTGGTGCAACTCGATGCTATTCCTTATCCTGTCACCTATCACTTGGGAGAAGAGATCAACACTCAGCTTGCTACAACCTTGTTTCAGGTAGTTGTAGACAGTAATGAGCTTTCCCTCAGCCTCCTTTTCTCTAGGCTATACAGATACCTGTAAACTGAATTGGCTGTGCAGAGTTAGGAAGTTTGTGGGGAGTTTTACGTGTATATATATATTCATATTTGAAATAACTATAATAGCTGCTATAATAAGTAACAGCTACAAGTTTTCCAGCCAGTAAGCTTCCTCGGAGGCCCAACTTAAGTGCCTTTATGCAAACACACATAGCTAGGGAAATAAACAAGGGGAGTTAGAGATATGTATAACTGCAGTTCTATGATCTTATTGACATCACTGAGACATGGTGGGATGGATCCTGTGATTGGAACTTTGGGAGGGTGGGATACAGGCTTTTTAGGCAGGGCAGGCAGGGGAGATGAAGAGTGGGTGTTGCCCACTATGTCAGTGACCAGTTGGAGGACCTGGAGCTCCACCTGAGGAGCCAACTGAGAATTTTTAGGTCAGAATTCAAGGGAGGATAGGGACAGGGGACAGTGTAGTGGGGTGCCAGCTACTGATGTACGTGAAAATTCACACATCAGTATTGGTCCCTGAATCCTCTTCAGCTGAAATTTTATTTTGCAAAAATTAAGTTGCCTTCTGCCAGGAAAAAAAACCCAAAACTATTTGTCATTTATTCCAAGGGACTGCCTTGTCTTGTGTGATCAATTCACTACATTTGCAATATGGAAATAATATATTTCCATTAATGCAGACGTTGATTTCCATCTCCACAAGACTACTGCAACACACTACTCTAAATTTAGAAGTGCTTACTGTTCTCTCCTGCCCCCTCCATCTTCAACTTATTTTTTTAAATGATGTAGTTAGCTAAGATTGATTTTATAATCAAACCCAGTCTGTAAAGTGACATTCATTTTGTGAATAGACAGTTTATCAACCTCCTGTCTTAATGTTCAAAGGTACAGCAGAGAAGACTAATTCTTTTAGTTCTCTCCCTGCTGTCCCATTTCTTTAAAAACTTGTTTTCTGTCCATGTTATTGAGACTAAGTTATTCACAAGAAAGTATCTGTCTCTTATTGCCTATTTCTGCTTTAAGTGAGCTATTTTGTCCTGCAAAACAGAAATAAAATTACAACTGCATTACAAGGGTCGCAAAGGGGAAGACTCATGTTTAACACTTGCAACAAATGCGAGATAATCCACACATTAGTTTTCCAGGATATTGGAAGTTTTCAGCAAAATCTGTTTTTTGTTTTTGTGTTTGTTCTTTTAATCTTTCATCAGGTTATTTCCCCCCCCCTTCCTCATGACATATTTATAAACTGTGAACTTGCACTTTGGTTTCTGAATTGTAATGCAGTTTGGGGAAATGGCAGTTGGAAGATGATAATCTGTATAGTGAACACATAAGAATGCCAGTGTACTTTAATGAGAGCTCTAGAAGAAAAGTAGTCTAAAATTGAGACTAAAAGGAAGGGTAAGAACAGGAAAGGTTAGGGCAGTTTTTCTATTTGGAGAGAGGCTTCCCTGAAGAGTTAATAGAACTTTGATTTGAAGAACTTATGTAATTGTGCCTTTATGCTTTATTTTTTTGTTATTATAATTTAAATGATGTTAAAATGAACTGCTTTAAGCCTGCCTACTTTTCAGCTCAAGCAATTCATGTAAAATATGTGCAACACACATTCTTTTATGTTTATGACATAATGTTTTCTTCTGGGCATTTTATGGTATGTTCCAGAGCCTGTTGGAGTGGAAAACTATGGACCTTGTAACTTACTCCCATGTCTTTGTGTTAAATCACCCTTCCTTTCCCAGGTCTCCAAGCAACAGTATCTTAAAGATGAAATATTCATTTCGAAACCTAATTTAATTTCAGAGTTGCCTGAGCTGCAGAGCTTATCAGTTCATGGAATCCACAAAATTCGATGAATTAACAACTCTTTCCATAGATGGAGGGTTATTTTTAATTTTTTTTCAGGATTTTACTAAAATGCATCTTCTGATTTTTAACCTTGGGTTTGCTGGCTATGATTTACTCATTTGTGATACAGTGGATGAGAAGAAAAATTAGAAGCAAAAATCCACCCATCAATAAATGCAAGGCATTTTTACTTTATAATATCTATTAGCAACTCTGAGTAGTGTAGAGCTGTAAATAAATGAAGATTACAGCATTTCAAAGCTGTTTAGTGATTCCTTTTGTATTAATTCAGATCTTTTTTAGAATGTATTTTGTCCAGAACCCTAAGGTTGTCTAACAAATCACTAGTGACGTATTTTAACTGGTTAAATTAATAACAAATGAAACGGAGTATAAAACATTATGGAAATAATGAATGAGTGCAAGAGTTCAGAAAGCCTGAACTTTGTAAATGCTACTATAAAATAAGCTAATGTCAGCTCACCAAGAGCATTTGAGGATGCTTCCTTTATTCCTGTGAACTTTCGATGACTGGCAGCTGGATATCTGTTCTTCTGATGTTTCCACAGTTCTGCAAATTAGATACTTCTGTCAATTCTATCAATTAATTTGTAGACAGGATTGTTTCCTCTTCTTGTTATACTACATAAGAAGTAATGGTTGAAATTCGGAATACAGGATAGAGTTTGGAGGTTCTTATCTGAATCTTGGATTAATAATTAGCAGTTTGAGTCATAAATATGAAGCATTTGTCCATTCTTAAGAAGTGACATTATCAATTGTTACTATTGGGTCTTTCTGAAAGAGCAGAACAGCAGTGCTGGCGGTGCAAGACCCAGGCAGCTTCTTCCTGCCCACCTGAATTTGTTGTTTGTTCTGCTTCTGGTCTGGTCTCATGCTCCCTGGGCAAGCAGGTGTAGAAGTGCCAGGATCTTTCCTGGAGTAACATCACTGTGGGTGGAAAGGGATTCCACACCCTCTCTGCATGTTGCTGACAGGTCTCATGAATAAGATCCAGTAAAATCTGTTACTGGTAGTCTCCTTGAGAAAAGTTGAAAATGAGATTGTATAGAGCATGAAATGAATAGTGTTATTTTTCTGTTCCTCTGCTCTGTAGTACGGCTCCCACTGAGGCCAGTTGTTTTTTACAGTGACCTTATGGCTTGAAGTATATTGTCCAATGTAAGAATACCCTGGAGAGTTGCATTATTGTAACAGGTGTATTACAGAGCAAGTGTAGGCAGATGGACCTTGCACATCTCTAACTTTAGTCCAAATATAAATAACATTTCCCACTGCATGTGATACGATAAAGATCGGAATTAGTGACTAACCCTTAATCTTTCACCTGATGAAAAAATATACTTAGCTGAAATTGGACACGTTTATTTTCCAAGGAACTTGAATGATTACTTAATTTCTATCCTTCCATATAAGAAAAAGTGACTGGTGGTGTTGTGATTTTGTTTTGTTTTTCCTAGCTAGAATAAAAATGTCGCAAAATTGAGAATTTGTGGATATTTCAAAATATTTTCCCAAGAATGATATTGGGAG
This sequence comes from Piaya cayana, assembly GCA_013389865.1. Taxonomy (NCBI): domain Eukaryota; kingdom Metazoa; phylum Chordata; class Aves; order Cuculiformes; family Coccyzidae; genus Piaya; species Piaya cayana. The sequence goes on from WAAB01006893.1 coordinate 341,297, forward strand.
GACTTAGAATGAATTTGCACTTTGAGGCTAATTTTCAGTGCTTACTATGTTTCATAAGTGTCAATAATACAATCATGCTTTTCAGCAGGAGAAATTACAGGTGTGAATTCAAGCATGCCTCATCGCTGACTAGCTGTACTTGTTTGAAAACAGCTAGGCAGAGCAAACTGCCATGTGAAAGAGAAGAGTAAGAAGAAAGTCCTATACATTATATAAACCACATAGATTATCCTTTGGTGTCTATGTTTTTTCTATTTATAATATAAAGATGCTTTTGTTGCTCATGAGTTTAAAAAAAACTCAGAAAATGAATACTGTTATGACTAGTGAGAGGAAATTGTTTGGAGCAACTGTTGTTTCCATTAGTGTATTCTGAGTATCATCGGTGTGTGCTGGTTCAATGCAGAAAGCACAATTCTAGAATTCTGATAGCTGCAGGCCAATCTCATAACCAAGAACCAGCTCTAGAAGCAGCACAATCTAGATCAATAAGGTCCCTGATAATTGTAGAGGAGTATGAGAAAGCTTATGTGATACATAGTGTTCTTCTCGAAAGAAATACACAGCACAGAAAATGTGTATGCCCTGCAAAATAAATTCTTGTATGTAGGATCTAAGTAAATAAGGAGTTTAAGAACAAATCTTAGAGGAACCAAAAGTAATTAGAATTATGGTCACAGCCCTTCTTATTGGCTCACCTCTCAACTTGTCAATGTGTTTACTGATCATATGTAAACAGACTGTGGTTAGGAAGGAGAAATATACTTGGAAGTATTTTCTCACTCACATAAATAATGAAAAGTAAGACTTGATTCCCAAGGCATTTTTTTTCAGCGCAGGCTCCGAAACCAAACATAATTACTGATGCTGCATTACAAAGTGTAGCCTTCTCTGCTTAGGGAACAGAACAGACATTAATGAGAGCTTCTGGTTTTCATTTTTAAAGATTTTCTGCACATTAATTTTAGTTTATTCAACATGCCATTCCTTGTCTTAAAGCAGCAGCACCCCTCCCACACCCCCCAAAAAACCACAAACCCAAACACCCTTTCTTTGCCTTTTAGTTTATGTGCTTGATTTGTTTTATTTTCCCTCTGGAAACAAAAAAATATTTTAATTTGACTTCACTGTCATATGGTTAGTTACCAACTTGAGATTTCAGTGAAATGTCCTTTGTTGAAAATTTAGAAAAACAATCAGTGTGCAGCAAATATTGATATGACTCTTAATGGCAATTTAGCTGATTAATATCATGCAAAGCAGCATGAAACACAATGTTTTAATGAATGCCAACAACAAAGAGAGTACCAGGTGTGTTACTAAGAAACAATCTCTAGTGTGATTTAATTAATCAAAGGATTGCAGGAGCAATTATGAGCAACCTTGTGTAAGTGGCAGTAGTACATGATCCTTGATTTAAAATTAGTTTTAAAGAAGGACATTATGGCTTAATAACTATGCTTTACCAGTCAGGTAACAAACCTTTGTTTAATCAGATGTGTTTGGGTGTTTTTTATTAAAGTAGAGGGAAAAAGAAAGAACTAATATTTCTGAGTGTTGGTAGCTGGATGGAGGAAAATTCACTAGTCATAGAATCATAAAATAATCAGGTTGGAAGAGACCCACTGGATCACTGAGTCCAACTATTCCTATCAAACACTCAACCATGCCTCTTAGCACCTTGTCCACCCGTGCCTTAAACATCTCCAGGGAAGGTGAATCAACCACCTCCCTGGGCAGCCTGTGCCAGTGCCCAATGACCCTTTCTGTGAAATTTTTTTTTCCTAATGTCTAGCCTAAATCTCCCCTGGTGGAGCTTGAGGCCATTCCCTCTCATCCTGTCCCCTGTCACTTGGGGGAAGAGCCCAGCTCCCTCCTCTCCACAACCTCCCCTCAGGTATTTGTAGAGAGCAATGAGGTCTCCCCTCAGCTTCCTCTTCTCCAGGCTAAACACCCCCAACTCTCTCAGCTGTTCCTCATGAGGCCTGTTCTCCAGCCCCTTCCCCAGCTTCATTGCTCTTCTAGTCCATTGAATATGTTACTGAACCATATTCTTTGGTGGTTGATTCGCCTTCCCTGGAGGTGTTTAAGTTACGGGTGGATGGGGTCCTAAAGGACATGGTTTAGTGTTTTGTGGGAGTGGTTGGACTCGATGATCCAGTGGGTCTCTTCCAACCCGGTGATTCTGTGATTCTGTGATTCTTTCAGTACTTTTCACAATGCACTTTTCCCTGAATCCTGCTGACTTCACTTTTTAATCACTTTCTGAGGGACCAAAGCTGCCTCTGCTGAGGAATGGACACACCAGACCAGCCTCAGGTGACTGCTAAGAATGTGTATGTGATAGCCTGGAGAAAAGGATGATGAGGGGAGACTCTCTACAACTAGCTCAAAGGAGGCTGTGGAGAGGAGGGTGCTGGCCTCTTCCCTGAAGTGGCAGGGGACAGGACAAGGGGCAATGGCCTCAGGCTGCACCAGCGGAGGTTCAGACTAAACAGAAAGAAATTTTTCACAGAAAGGGTCATGGGGCACTGGAGAGGTTTCCTTCTTATATAAACCCATGATTTCTGTACAAGGTGCAGGGCTAGGCCTCTCCTGGAATTCTGCACAGGCCAAAATGCCCAAGCCAAGATCAAACATTCCCAGACTATGGAAACCAATTCNAATTATCAGAGTGCCCTACTGTTCTCTAAAAGGCAAAATGTAAAAAAATAAAAATCACTTGGGGAAACTTTTGTCTCCTTTCCTCTTCTTTGGTCTGTTGTGGAGAATTGAATCTTTTGAGTAGGGTGGTTTCTTTGCGGGTGTGTTTTATGAGTTAGTNAGGTTTCCTTCTTATATAAACCCATGATTTCTGTACAAGGTGCAGGGCTAGGCCTCTCCTGGAATTCTGCACAGGCCAAAATGCCCAAGCCAAGATCAAACATTCCCAGACTATGGAAACCAATTCAGTGTAAGGATCTGCTCCTGCATTACGCCCCCACAGCTTGGCAAGGAGCACAGGATTTCTTCTGGTTTCCTTTTATAAAGGAGAGTAGACAAAGAACATATTGAGCAAGAGATATGTAAAATGATCTGGAAAAATTTCAAGTATTCAAAAAATGCAGAAGTTAATGTAGCTCTTGTCCTATTTGAGTGATTATGATTACCGTAGCTGAGAATGCCATCTACTGTAGTGGGAATATGTACTTTCTTCAAGAAGTAATAAAACAAATATAATAAAGTTTTATATACTTGTTTAAAATCTTCTTATTTGGATTAAGTTATCAATATCGATTTTCTTTCTAACTGCAAAAATGTCCAGAGCTACAGCCCCAACATGTTAGCATTTTGTCAACCATGATGATCAGAGGGCCCTACTGTTCTCTAAAAGGCAGAATGTAAAAAAATAAAAATCACTTGGGGAAACTTTTGTCTCCTTTCCTATTCTTTGGTCTGTTTTTGAGAATTAAATCTTTAAAGTAGGGTGGTTTGTGTGCGGGTGTGTTTTATGAGTTAGTTTCATCAAATGTTCCTAAATGAGCTCTGAAGAAGGCAGGATGGAAAATCAGTGCTACTCAGAGGGCTAGGGCTTTTGTTTAAAGAAGTGCCCATTTAGAATACTCACTCAAGTTGAACGTGTTTTGGAAAATGTTGGGCCAAAAAGCCCAGTGGCAAAAATCAGCACGGTGCTGTTGAAATAACTGTGATGCTCATGTTTCTTATTGACCCATACTGAACTACTTGAAAACTGGGCTACTAAAGTTGACTTGTATTTTTGCCTGATGGCATGAATCCTCTGGGACACATGTCATGTAATTGTCCAGGAATTGCTTCAAGTGCCTGAGCGAGAACAAGCTGAAATTCACAGACTGTTGGAGACTCAAGGCAGAGCCAGGAATAGGATCCAGGTCTATTTTTGTCAATGTTGTTAAACAAAACCAAAACCCAATAAACATGTGCTTCAAGAGGCATATATGAAAAGTAGGAAAGTGGCTGAAGGCTGAACTTTGGGTATATGGGTAAGGGCCTGTAATGAATGAGTTACCTTAATTTTTTTTTAGGTGCTTCTTTATGCAGGTCTTCAAATGCCTTAACCTGCTGCTTTTTGTATTGAACTGTCTGTGAAAGTCAGAGCCTACATAATGTGTTGCTTAACTAATTAATGCATTTCCCCCTAAGTTTTAAAGGAAACGCATAAGTTAAATCCTTCTGTACTGTCCCTCTTTCCAAATACGTATGGCATCTGAGTGGCTCTGCACTGAATGGACTGAGATACCGTATGTAAAACTTATTTTGTAGTGCATAAAAAAGCTGAAGTATACTTAGGATATAGCTGTGTGCATTAAAATACATTTTTCTTGGGTTCTGGAGTCTTATGTCTGATAATTTGATAAACATATGAAATTTAATAAAGTAATTAACATTGTGTAATGAAATGTATGGTAAACGCTATTTATATATCTATCACTAATAAACAGGATATTTTATGTCATAATGTCTGAACAGTTGGCTGCATGCATGCTAAATGTTGCTTTTAATTAAACAATAAAGAATGTAACAATCTTTATTGTATTGTTGTAAATTTTGATGTGGAACAACAATTTGATTCCTTAAAAATTAATTGCCTAGGAGTGTGTTTAAATAATATTGATTATGCTGGTGCTTTGTGTTGATCTGTGATACTTAACCCAGCATTTAAAATATCTTTTTTCCATTATACATTTGTGATTCAAGAATAAAAGCAAAGTACAAAACAAATAGGCACTTGAATTCTAATAGCAATAAGCAATAAATGTCAGGCATCTGGAAATTATGGTTGCAATTTCATCAGAGTACACTTTGTTCTCCTATTATGCCTGCATGAATTTTGCTACAGGCAAAATCTATTACAGATAACAGTTAAGAACCTTTCTAATCTACACAGATAGTCACGGGAAAAATGCTAGAAAACAAAATGTTAGAAAATGTAATATTGCCAAGTAAAACTGACACTCATAGAAAATAATGTGATCATATTTAGGACTGCAGAGATAATTTCTTTAAGATCACGTTAAAATAGAACTTCCTGTAATGCTTGGCCTTGCTGAAGGGCATACAACTAATAATACGCGGTGTATCATTAAATGTGTTTGTGTACTGTATATAGATAGATATTTATCTCTATGCTATGGGCTAGTTATTTTACTTGTTTAATAATTGTTACCTGAAATAGCAGTCAGCAAGTCAGGAGTCCACATTAGAAACTGGTACTTTTCCATTGCCAATGATTACGTTTGAGTAGTGGTTATTTTTACTCCAGGTCATCTCTACTGCCCTACAAAGGCAGGCTCTATTGCCTGCGAAACTATTCATTTTATATTTTTTACATGCGTTGTGATGCTTTACAACTCTTTAATTGTCCCTCTGAAGATTCATGGTCTGTTGATCAATTATGATTCTGTCAAGTTCTGGAAATAGTTTATTTTTACATAGCATTTTGGTGCCAAAGTACCATGTTCTAGACAGCTTTAATTCATCCTAGGGTTACAGTGGAATAACTTGAAGTTTAGACTTCAGTAATAAGACACTGGTATTAGAGACACTTAATGTTTTGTACTTACATGTTTGCTCAGGGATATAATACAGAGACATTTGTACAATCTGACTTGTGCTCTTTAAACAATCTCTGTACAAATATATGATTTGCATCTACAGTCTGCTTTTTTCACTAACTAGGTATTTTTTTCAATAAATACTAGAAGGCAGATAAGCACAGAACTTGATTCATGTTCATGCAGTGAACAGCACAATCATGGAAGTGTTAAGAATTGTAGTTGTACTGTGTTTGCTACATTTTATGAATTGATATCTTATAACAATGTCACCAAAAATATTAGAATAAGTTCATCAGATGAATTATATCCTGCTTCAAAAGCCTAACTTCTGTTTGATGAGACAAATAATAGCCTTCATGAAAGTCCTTGTTACCAAAATGTCTGGGGGTAAATTAAGGTGGAAAAGTTTTGAGGAAAACATTTGGAACAAGACGTCTCTATAAAATTCAGCGATTAATCTGGACATAGCAAACTATGAATCTTTTTCATTTTCTTTTCTACTTCTTTGCCCTGCTCTTGGTGATGGACGCTTCAGTAAAATGACTACATGATAACACTGGCAGCTAAGCTTACAAAAGTTTCAATAGCCCAGGTTTGTCCTCCTGAATGAAGGGAACTAAACAGAATCCAAACAACCCTGTAGGTGAAAATGATCTTTATATGGAGTGCAGTCTCTTACAATGTTGATTTGCCTTCTCATGAGTGTTCTTGTTCTTAAGTATATGATCAATCTCAATGAAGAAATATAAAAACATTTTCATATTTAATATAAAAAATGAACAAAACATGTTTGATGCCACTAGAGTTGTAATGCATAGGATTAGACTTTATTGTGATTGTGTATGTTTATCAATTTTTAAAGAAAATTCTGGGGACCAATTCTGACAGATTCTGACTCAAATGAGACTACATGTGTGAGGAGGTTTCATATCTCAGTTCTTATTGTGAGATCACAATCATGCTCTAGTCTTTGGAATTATTTTTTACAAGAGGCCAGAGCATGCAACCATGGGAACAAACAGAACCATTTTAAACATGTATGCTGTATTAAGAGCTAAGTTAATATTCAGTTTGCAGGTGGTTATACATAGTAACTTATATTCAGATCAAATCTTATTTGAATAGAATTTATTCTGAATGGCACACAAAGATCATCTCCCTGTGTACTTAGTGGAATGGCATTTCTGATTGAAAATGCTTTATATGAATAAATTTGCTCATAATTTTGCTGATCATGGGTAGAAGTCTTGTATTTTCATGTAAATTTCTGGTACTGTAAGGAGCCTATCTTCTATTTGTTGAAGCTTTATATTTGGATAATTTAAAAATTCTAGAAACTATATTAAACATTTGAAAAAAAAAAAAAGACATTTTTCATCAACCTGAGATTTTTATTCAATTCTCTGGTATGTGTCAGGAGCATTTTAAACATTAGTAGTTTATTCATTTTGAAGCTCTTTAGTTCTAATAGTGTTCAACATAACTGTAATTCGGGATCATAGAATTCTCTCCAGATCATTTCCTTGTATGATTATGACTCACTTGCTCTGTTTTAAACTCAATGACCCCTACAGTTTCCTTAGGTTTACTAATTCCTTGGTCATTCCTCAGTTTTGCTCTTCTTGACTGCACAATTAGAAAATGTTCAGTTCTTTAATCTGATATGGACTTTATCGCTTGGAAATCTCAGCTTGTGTGATACAAGTGAGAAAGGCCAGGTTGCATTAAACGTGCAGTGCAGAGAGGGAATTTGACGAATGCATAGAAAATGTGGGGCAAAATGGACCTCAGTCTATTTGAAAAATCAGAGTTCTCACACAACTGAATTCTCTGCTTCCTAATGACCTTTAAAAAAAATATCATTTTGCCTGTCTGCACTTACCTGTAAAGTGAGAACAGTGATATTTCTCTCCTTTGTAAAGCTCTGTGTGTAGGACCAAGGGAATAGTATAAATTATTATTTAAGTACGCTCTGCTACTCTAACAGCACAAATGTCAAGTGAGACCAGGTTTTTCCATTAAAAGCACAATTTAATACAACCTTACCAACCAAATCAAGTAACCTGATTCTGGATAATTTCTCCTGCACTCTTTCTGATTAGTGTTTTTTTTAATTTTAATATTTTCCTTTCTTTCTTTTCTTCCTTTCTTTTCTCTGTTTTTGTTTGGGTTTTTGTTTTTTGTTTTGTTTTGTTCCCCCCCCTTTATCAATTGAAGAAAACAAAATAAATCATCAACAAAGTTGTGGAGTATTGCCACCCTGATTTTCACTTACAGGTCTGCAAAAAAGTACTAACTTTTGCTACTTCTTTACTAGCTGTTCTATCCTAATGATTTATTAGGTTTTCTTGTGTAGTGATGGGGATTTGGTGTGTTTAGAAAGGTTTGCAAACAGTCAGTAGACTGCAAGTAGAAGAATTTTAGTTGTAGATGGGAAACTTGCCAAGTGAAGTACTTTTCTCGGTTATGGTATGGATTCCAGATTCTCTGCAGTGGAAGCTGTGGCCTACTTAACACAAATGAAATTGCTGAATGGTTACTGATTGGCTGTCAGTGTTTTCTTTAAATATACATATCCATCATCAGCTGCTTTGTAATAATAAATGTCTCCTGTGTTATCCCATTTGTCTGTTTATATCATGAAGTAATGTGTCATGCTATAAAATGGAAATGTGTTCCTTGAGATAAGTTTGCTTTATCCTGATGTTGCCCAGTGTTGCTACATTTCATCACATACACGATGTGAACTAATTAAGTATTAATATATCTGTTATGTAATTGAATTTTAGAATATCTTTGGAATTAATAGTCCTCTTAAGTGCTAGGCAAGAGCTACCGAAAAATGCCAGTGTGCTAGAAATCATGCAGGTATTTTCCATTGAAGGAGTTTTAAATTCACATATGTGATATGACCAAGGCTTTGCACAGGTAACATGAGGAATAGCTGGTATCTTGTTATATTTTCATCATCTTTATATCTGGTTATATAACCTTGTGTATCAAATATAAAGGCAGAGTTTTGCTTTAGTAGAGTTGGAAGCTATTTCTAATGCAGTTAATCTATCTGACTTCAGACATAATCTGAAACTTCTGGGTTCCTGCCCTCCCCTGATCGCTAGGAAACAGATGGCTATTTCCTTCTAATGTTGTTGTTGTACGTTGTTCATTCATGACTAGAGTTAAGAACATCTACCTGATAGTTTTGTAAATAACTTAATGAATCTTTCAGGTAAAGTGTCTGTAAATGATTTTATTTTGATTGTGCACTATTAAAGAAAAGGGGGAAAAGAAGCAGTAAATCATGAATCAATTATATTTGAACAAGTCTTTTACAGGTGTTTAGTTTTTCAAAAGGAGTCTTTGTTAGCATCCAAAGGAAGTAAAATTAGTCTGCTTTGATTGGATTCAGCAGGAGAAAAGCAAGGAAGCAAGGTTAATATAAGATGTCTTGATAGTATGATGTTAGGTTGTTGATGTCCATAAATACTGGATGGGTCATATGGAAGTTTAGAATTATGGTTTATGTTTCAGAAGTATCAAGCCCTTGACTAGATTTTCAAAACTACTTCCACTCTAATAAAATGTGGCCTTTCATTTTTAGTCTTCTGGCCTTCTTCAGAAACCTCAATAAAATGAAATGCATTCCCCTCACAGTTTTCTATCTTGGTCTCTCACTACTGTCGATCAGTCTTTATAAACTACACTTCAAAACCGACAGTCAGGATATTCCTGATATTCTGTGACTGCATTAATTGCCTCCTCAACTTCAAATTTATGGACAAGGGAAAAGTAGTTTTCTTGTTCAGACTGTATTCTTGCATGGCCGACCAATCATTTGTATTCTCTCTAAATCACGTGGAGACATTTGCTGTGGAAGTGATGGAAACAACAAGGACTGTTTCACTCCTGTTACAAACATATCCTTCTACACCTACACAGCTGGCTAATCACTGCTATCTATATGCCACTTTGTGGAATCTTTGTGTTTTCAGTGTGAACTAATTCCCAAATTCATTGCACTGAAAAGACCTCTGTTTGAAAGGTAGCAAATATCAGTTATAAGGATATGCCTCCCTAACCAATTAAAATGTGCAGGTGCAATAACTTTGCTATCAACAGTCTTTGGTGTTTATCTAGAAATTTTTATATCAATAAATATTTTTTTTAAATCATACTGGGAAATGAACCCCTTGGAAAAATGTTCTTAACTTTTGAGCTTCAAGTAGTAATTTAGGAGTATTGGATTTAGTACTAACCAGCTGTTTTTATATGAATTAACTGCTACTATTTCAGTGACCAGGGAGAGTGTCATTCTGGATGAAGAGGAAATAGGAGGAAAAAAGCATGTTAACCTCTGATTAACTCAGATTTCAAAAGACATCCCTTCTTGCAGATAATTAGATTTATGTAGTTATTGCATAGGGGGCAATTTTTCTTCTGTAGCCTGGCTATCCTTTGCATTGAGCAGTAGTTCTTTACCCTTAGGCCAATGGGAATACAGAGAAGCACTATAACGACAATAAAGTAGGCAGTCTTATTTAGAAAACAGAACACGATAAACTGTGCTAAGTATTTGGAGTGAAATATGTAGTGGTCCACAGATTCTATAAACTTTTTCCTAGGAACACACAGGTTTTTCTATCAAATCCAGAATCGGGAGGGCTCTGGGCATCTGTATTTGCTAAGCTGACACTGTGTTATTATTGCTAGTAACTGAATGACCTTGGAATACATATGCCAATACCTTACAGGGTATAAATCTGTGTGGGTCTTTAAGGGTGAGATAGGGCAAGTCCATTCAACTCAGCGGCTGAATGGACCTCTGAGTGTGGTCACACCATATTACATACTCAGAAGAACCAAACCCACATGTATGAGTCAAGTATAGGAAGATAGTTATGCATCTACTTAGCCATGAAAAAAAAAAATATGCCAGGAGCACAAGCTAGCCGTTCTCCTTATTTTATGTGGGTGTCTTTATAGACTTGATGCCTTAAATGAAAGTCAACATTTCATAACATTTTCCTTCAAGGAAAAAAGAATGGATGTTGTAACAAACACTGTACATGAACAAAAGATAAGGAAAGGAAGAAAACACTAACACCAAACCAACACATATCTTTATCTAAGCTGGTACTTGTTAAGTATTGGCCTAGCTACAGAATTATAAGTAATGATTGAAGGTGATTAATTATAGTGGTATTTGTAACAGCTCCAGTTGCTTCCTCAGAGCTGCTACTAAAGAAATTTTTCTGTTGACAGCGAAGTGATTGGTTAATGGCAGACAGAGAGAGTAATTGACAACTCAGCCAAAACATCTGGGGATGAAATATATTTTGTCAAGGAGCTAAAACCCTTGTGTTGAGAAAATGCATTTTTTTTTCTCTCTGATCCTTTCTGTCAACAAAATACTTTCATCGGAGACATCAAAGCTATTTCATCTGCAAATTTCATTTTTTGAATCCCTTAATCTATTCTGTTGACAAAAATTTCTGTCAACTACCTTAAACCATTGTATTAACAAATTTCTTTATGTCAATCACGATTTATTCTTTTGGCAAATGCATTCTATGATATTCTGCCTCATTCTGTGGAGAGAATACATAAGTCAGTCTATCTTAATTTTTTAGGAAGTGAAAGTTAAAAGTAGAAGTAGTGTTAGAGCTGCTAATCTACTGAATCTATCCAACAACTTAGCTTATTTTCAATGTAAGTAGTTAAATTAAATTTTCTGCTGAATTATGCAAAAGTTAAAATAAGGAGGTGAAATAAAATCACATTTCTCAATGTTTTATTTGCTAAATAGTAGCTGTCAGACTCACAATAGAGATGATATCTAAGAAGCTGCACCTCAAGTGATTTCTGTGTGTTGGTGCACTGGAAGTTTATTGTAACCTATCTGCTTACAATGAACTACTGAAACAGACCAAAATATTTCAACTGCTACAGTTGTGTCTAGGTACTACTCGAACGAACATTTCAGTTGGTCTATAAGGTAGTTTGTTGCTGACTGCCCCAAATGCCCTTTGAAATATCCAGAGTAAGGGTGTTGAGATACTGTGTTTTAGCTGTGGATTTTGGTGGGCCCTAGTTTAATCATCTTTTCTCACAATCCTATGTTTAAAAACCATGCACATTTCTGACTTCCTGTAACATAGATGAGTAGATGCAGTAGATTATTCCGGAGTGGTTCTTGGAAGAGGAATGATGGCTTTGGCTTTAAGCAAGTACTCACAACAATATCCATGGTAGAATCTTCCTAGTAAGATCCATCACTGTGGGGTGTTTAGGCCAGCTGACCAGTCCAAAATCAAACGTGCCCCAAAAGTAGGGATTACTTTGATATATCTTCTTTAATTTTCAAAAATGTAAATGGAAAAATCTTTAAAACCAAATCAATCTTCATTTTCTTTAAAATTAAATATTACTGCAGGGGGGTGTGTGTGTGTATGTAACTTTCCAGTCTCAACTCAACCAATTCTTTATGTCAAGGAGTAGTCTGTGTTCAGTATTATTTCTGCTGACTCAAATGGTTTTTGCTGCTGTGCAGGTTTGGAGGAGCTTTAAGTCTTGCTTTAGGCTAATTTTTTTTTTCCTTGCTGAGTGCTTCCTGCATTCTTATTTTCTTGGGTTTAATTTCACACTTTAATGTCCATTTCATCTCTGGAGTTTTTACCCTTTATCTACAGGAGGGTTACAAAGCAGTCACTTCGTATAAAGGCTGCAGTATGCAATTGAGTTGACAGGTCAACGTTTATTAGCACCTTTCATTAGAATGTTAGGAATTTGGTATGTCGTTTCACTGAAAATAATGCATGTTTGATTGATTGACACCAATCAAAGATTGTTTCTTTATCTCCTGTCACACCAAATGCTAAGAATAATGAGTTGTATGTAATGTCAATAATTCCTGGAAAATCTAGAAGAACAAATCAACAGAGTATTTTGCTCAGCACTGTTTCTGGTACTTTAAGAAGTGGATCCTAAATTGTTGAAGAATAAGACTTGCTAAGCTTGAATTTTATTTTGAAAAATCTTAGTCCTTGTCTTAATAAAAAAGCTAAAAATAAAAAAAAGACAATTTTTTTTTATGTTTAACAAGTCAGAGAAACATTAGTGTAATAAAAAATATAACATGCAAGTAATACAATTATATAGCCACTTCTCTTGGTAGGGTTAATTGAAATAGAATGAGGTTCAATTTTAGACATTGATCCTGAGGACAACTATACATCTGACAATTATAGGTTCAAGATAAACATTTTTTTTGAGCAATATGTAGCAGTTTATCTATTCTTGACATGTTTAGCACTAAATGAGCTTTTTTTTTTCCTCTTCTCTTGATCTAGATAGCCTGTACTCATCACAGGTGCCATAATGACAGAGGAAGCTGCTAAGAACGATTGGACAGTAGAGGAAAAGCATTGTTCCCAGAGTAGAACAACTGATTCTCGAAAAATCTATTACTCAAGGGAGTGGAGTTATCATCAATGAAGGTATGTTTCTTCTGTAGATGGGGTGAACTATGCTCTGTATCCCCAATGTGTTTATTTCCTTCGTCCTTCTAATTCAGTTTGGTCATAATACAGCTGTGGAAGAAGGGTCTACATCATTTATTCACACTATGCATTTTAAATTGTGTGTTTGTTTCTGGAGCTTTTAGCTTTTTGCTACAGTGCTAACAGTAGGATAAAAGAGTACCAGCATATATGTTTGTAACATATTCCCTGCAATAACTGATTTCACTTAAGCACTTAAAAATTCTCTGTGAGAATAACTCTATCCACAACAATTCTCATGATTCCCTAAAATCAGTCTGCTATTTAGCCAGATAGAAAATACTGCCTGCAATTCTAGTGAATGCAGGCATAATTTTGTCCTTCATGATATATTAGTGGTGTCAAGTGCTGATGAGATCATAGTTGATAGCAGTTGATGATCTAGGATGAGTAGGTGGTGAGTTAAAGCATTTCTAAATCCATTTTTTCCAGAATTCGCTCAACTGGACCTGATACTACTTCCGTCTTGTGTCAGCTGATGTAAAATCAGTAACATCTCTACTGAAGGCAAGTCAGTTACGCTATGTGGAAGAGGTGAAGGTAGGGAAACATGATCGGTTACTACTCTAATCTTTGATTAAAGCAAGGCATGTTGCAGAACACAATGGCCTTTTAACTTTGTCTTTATACATACCTTTCGAAATTTTGCTTCTTTACTTCCTTACTTCCCTGTTTTTTTGGTTTTTATTTGCGCTGGTTTTGTATTGCTTGTGGTTGTAGCAGGTTTGAGCATTCCACTGAGGCAGATTGTTTCACTTCTGTGAGCTTATTTGTGTTTTAATAGTATTGTGTTTTAGCTGAGCTAAGTAGTGCAGCAGGTCCAGCAGCTGCCTGTGACGTAGGACATGTAGCTGTATCCCTTTTTCCTAGGTTTCATACAAGTTTAGTGTCAATTTTCTGTCTTTTCTGATGTTTTTTCTTTCTAACCAAGGAAGACTTTAAGAGATAATAAATAATGAAGACTTGTATGTAACGCCTGTCAGTGGACAATCAATTTTTCTCTGACCTGTAGAGAAGATGATGCCAATTTATATAGCGAGTTGGGCCAAGTTCCCTACTGATGTTTGCCATGAAGTGTATTGTTCAGATTATGTTATTCTGTACTTAAACTAAACTGGGGAGACAACCAGATTTAAACCAACATGGGCAAAGCATGCATCCTTCCACTTTTATTTGCCTTTATTCCTCTTATGATTTTGGAGACTTTGAAATCTTGTGTTACTGCATCTTGACAGCTACAAGGCCACGAGTTCCTGTCTGACTTAAGCCTTTGATATATATGTTCAAAGCAGAGAGGCAAGTTACCTCAAGCAGATTTTCTGACTTTCAGCATTAGGCTCTCTCTTGATATGTTTAAAGAGGGAGTGATGACCTTTCTACTCACTGAAATTTTCCAGTTGGTTTAAATGAGCTCCGTAACTATTTTAAGTGTCTGATTTTATTATCCAGTGTTTTAAGATGCCTGTCATGAAAGCTACTATAAAAAAACATATTGACTTTCAGCAAATACTGACTTTCCTGTGCTAACCTATCAACTGTTTAAGTGTCTCATAATACTGGCCAAGGAATATGCCTGTTGATGTAGAGACTTAACACACAGGCAGTTAAAGTCAGTGAGAGTCTTTCCATTTACTTTGAGAAGAACTAGATCTGGATCCCAAGCATTTTGGAGTGGGAGGTGTCCTATAGGATGGACTTGAAAATAAGATTTATGTGTGAAAGGATTTATTTTTCCTTCTTTGGAGTTAACAAGACTTGCTCTGTGGCTGGAGAAAGGGACTTTGTACATGAGCTTTCTTTGATTTCATCCTTTCAGCAATTCTCCTACTTGGAATTCTTTTTTAATTGCTGTCTGTTATTTATTTGTTTATTTTAAACCTCTCTCTTTTTCCCTCCACACTCCCTTCTAGGTAAGTGTACTTAAAAGCAACACAGTTTACGTGCCCTAGTGTCCTGTTTTCATGACAAATACCTAATTACTACTAATGGAAAACAAAGACAGTGTGTGTGAGTGAGAAATTCTACAGAAATATCATAGACCTTCAGTACAAGCCAGTAAAGACTTGGTGTCAGAAATTACTTTTTAAAAAAACTGATTCTGGTATACTCTTCAGAGCTAGCAGCTGTTCTTGAGCAAATACACCAGTCAGATGTATTAATGATGTCCAGTTGTACTATAAGCTTGTTCAGTGGGGTCTCTTAAATTATTTTTTTTTCTGTTGTGCTCTTATGATAAATTGGTCTTGCTAATTAGCTGTAATATTACCATATATCTCCCTTGTGGATATTTACTTTTAAGCTTAAATCACCTCTAACTCATTACTAGCTGAGGGAGAATGTGGCCCTTTTGTATTGAATAGTGATGCTCACAAATGAATTTGATTTCATTTCTTTACAGAATATTTTCATATTTTACACTTCAACTTTCAAACAGTTTTCCAATGTGAACAAACCATTAGCAAAATCTATCATATTCCAGTTACTTTTCCAAAATGACATCCGTATGCTGTGCCTGTAATTCAAATGAAAATATGTAATGCTTAGTGGAAGAATTGTGTGTGTATTTTACATTGACATTTAGGCATTTCTTTGGCATTTTTCTGTCTTTACAGTTTTAACATGAAGGTGAATCTGGAGCTGAAAAAAATAAAAATAACGCTTTACTCAGCTAAGGTTTCCCAGAGGTGACATGACTTGGAGATTAGGTTGAGACAGAGAATCACATTTTGCTTGATGAAAGTATTCTGCATTACACAGGGATGCTTGTCTGCAGGGATATGGGTTATTCTAAATTGCTATTGCTGTTCATGAACCAAAAGAATATTTTTTTGCATCATCATCCATTCCAGCTTCTGGAGTCTAGCACTTTAACACTATAATAGTCAATGCTGAATTTCATAGTATCTTTGAGAATTCATACATGGTGGATCATTCCAGTGACATAGGAATAAGTACAGCATTGATATTTTGCTGTCTTATTAGCAATGTCTTTCATCAATTCTATTGAGGTTCTAGAGTGGTTCTCATGGTGAAGCTGCATATGGGTATTCAGTCTCATCTCAATGTTTTTGTTTCCTGGTACGTTAATTTCATATGGATCTTGAAATATATTTAGTTTTCACTTTCTCTGTTTTTTAGAGGATTCATATTGAAGATGGTCATAAAAAATAACATGACTTAAGATCTGTTAATGTAAGTGGAAACACTCTTACTCCATTCATTAACTGCAGAATAATCTGGATCAAGGTGACGAATCTGATTCACAGACACTAAACAATAGAAGGTTAGTGGAATGTTCAGAGCAGACAGTATAGTGAAATGATATGGGACATAGGTTGAGGGTGTAGAATAACATCCTGTGATTCCATTTCTATACATCAGGGGAAGTGAGACTGTCTCCAAGAAACACAACACACTTGACTGTACCTTGTTCTATTAAATAGCATATAGATCTAGTCCTCCTCTCTGCCTCTCTTGGTTCTTTCTCGAGACTACAGAGCTGATTAAAAGAACCTCCTCAGGTTTGTTTTCATACCTCTATGGAAATGGTCTTCTGTATGATTTCCTAGTCGCTGAAGAAGATGGGAATTCTCTACTCCATTGCAGACACATATGCAAAATATTCCAGTCTGGCAATTTAGATTCATACTACTGATTCTTCATTAAAATGTGGAATCACATTTCCCACCGTGTCTAATCTTTAGAACAATCTTACTTTGAAAGGCCAGATTCAAGTTCATGAAGTATATTTTTAAGTTGCCATGTTTTAAATTCATTTAGTTGTCTATTTCAGTAAAGAACCGCATTTCCATTGAATTTGATTTGTGAGCTCATTTTTCCCTCACTGTTGCTAGGACAACAAAAGAAGTTTTTATACTCCAGTACATTGAAGATAGTACACACTGTATCTATTAGCCCTCAGAAATATTATGAAAATAATCAATATCAAATGTACTGAATAAGTTAGGTTTTTAAATTACATTTACAGCGGAAAACAGTTTTACTTTGGGTGCACTTTAGGATCTATATGGCTCTGTATTGATTTTTATTTCAGCTACCATGTTCTGGTATCTGGCTTGGCCATAATTGATATTCCCTCTGGAAAACAGACCCTTCTATATAAGGAGTCATACTAAATGGATATGACTAATGTCTATTGAGAACAGTCACTATTTCACTGAATTTAGAAATCTGAAATATATTGGAGACTTTCTGCTGTGGATATTTAAACTTATCTCTGAGATGTGCTTTGAATGAGATGATTCAAATACTGCAGAAATGGCTGCAAGTGAATCTACAAAAGACCAAGATCTTCCTATGACTTGCCTTGCAAACACAGTTTTTTGCTCATCTTGCTGGGAGTTTGAGCTCAATGAACATCTAACTGAATGGGAGGGAATTGCAGGGACCTTCATTTGGGAACTTGAAATGCTTCAGAGTAAATAATTAAGAAAGCTTTTTAAAACATACTTGCCAGTGCGTAATCTGAGGTGCTTTAAAAGCATTTATATTCAGGTGCCATTTATGCTAGGCAGTCTGGCTGTGATATTGTTTTTGCAGAATTATTGTATTGCAACTGGAATGTCATTATGCCGCAGTTAATACCTAGAATTAATGATAGATGGTAGTTTATGTCCCTTAATTGTACCTTATTTAAAGGAAATTGACAGTCCCATAATACAGACTGCTAGTCCACGTGGAAATAAAATAAATCTATGCACTATTTTCACTTTTTTGATGCTAAATACATATGCTAATTTTGCATAGTTTGGACATAGCGTCCCACTATACCATAGGAAGGGCAGTTACCCTACTGAAGATCAAGCCGTGAAATTAATGTGCAAAATAGTTTAATTGCAGGTGTTATCTTGGCTTCTCTACGGAACCTAAATGCAGTTAAAATTCAGAGGAATGTAGACTTCTATCTCTACACTTTGTTGATTCTCTGTTCTCTAAATAAATTAGAATTTTACTTGTTTCTGACCAAAATAATAATTTCTCCATTTCTCGATGGTTATATAATAGTAATTTCTCTGCTTTTGTGTACTAGCGTGCCCAGGCCAATAATAGATTCTTTGATGCAGCTGTCTTGAATTGCATTCACTATATTTCTGGCAGTAGCTTCAGCTCTTTGTAGAAACAGTGCAGGGAACCTATTTTAAGTTTTAATTCTGACAATCTACATTATTTTTAGAGAGAACAGATATCTTTTTGTTTGCATAGAGATGGCCTTCATTTTGCTGCCTAATTTTCCAGAAACCCTGAAGCAGACAAGGAAACATGATTTCATTCAATATTTTTGCTGGTATTGTATTGTCACCTAGCAGAAGCATTACTTAAGGACATTCTGTTCTGTTATTTAATTTTTAAAAGAAAAAAAAAAGACCAAACCCAAAGCAACAATTCCTCCTCTCTCAGTTTCATAGAAACTCATAATGACTCATAAGAATCCTTGTGGAAAACAACCAGGTAGATTTTATAAATGGATCTAGTGGGATTTTATTTTTCTGAAGGCTTAAAGACTGCAGTGTGTGTGGACTGGTTTTAAAATAGATTCATAACTATATTTGCTTCTTCACTGATGAAACCTAGATATTTTTTCATGATAGACTTGCACAGGCTGAAATAGGAATCTTTGCATGAGTAAATGTAACTTTGTATTACAATGCTGGTTAATTTAAATATAAATCTAAACATGAATTGTTCTGTCTTTTCTATTGAATGAAATTTCTTCCCCTACTGTATTGCAATTTATTGTTATTTCCATCCTATTGAACCTTTTGAGCTATTCTCAAGTTTTGAAACTAGGTGAAATTCATGAACCCTTTTTCTTTGCATAGTTATTACTTTATTTTGTATTACTTGTTCGGTTAGTTCATTTTTTTCTCTGATGTTCTTAAGGAATGACATGTGTAAGTATCATCTCTGTATAAAAGCTGGATTGGTATGAGGGAGAAGAAATTAGATTCTCCCATTGATCTATTTTTCACATATTCTCCCTGGTCTCCATTCTGCTTGCTCTTTGAATGTATTTTACCTCCTGTTCCCTCATTTGAGTTTATCTTTTCTCACATTTTTTTCTGCTCTTCTTTAAAAATCTTTGAATTCAAGAACAGCTTCTGAAACTAGAGCTTCAGTGGTTTTGAAATTACTTCTCCAGTGCTTTGTATGGGAATTCAGGAAGACATCTGATCACTGTGTGAAACACAGAAGCTGCTTGGAATGCCTTTAAATGCAGAAGCCACTGCTGGTGGTTTCTGGTGGCAGCAAGTGAAATTAAGACACAAGCATGGTCCAGTCACCTCATGTCTATCATGCCTATAGTCCAAGTGGCTTGAATGAAGTAAAATGTAGTTTCAAATACCTCAAGAGCTATGAGCTTAAGCATTAAAACCCCCTAGCGTTGTCCTGTATTAATGTTGTGTGCTCTTTTTTTTTATAAAGACCACTGAAAAGGTAAGTGTCATGATGTTTGATTCAGTGCTTTATTGGGTGAAAAATGTGAAGTCTTCAGCTAGCATAGAACTGGCTTATTCTTCTGAGGTTTTTTCCAGTCTTGGGAAAGGCACCAAAAATAACGTGGTTATTGACATTTCTACTGCAGAGGAGGTGTTGCAAATCAGTACAACTCTGCAGCTGGTTCCATGGAACCAATTTGCATCATTTTTATAGTTACAGATCTAAAAATAGAGTTACATTGGAAGTAAACCTTATCAACTAAGATAACAATCTAACTATAGATGCTGAGAAGGGTTGGTTTTCTAGCCAAGTCCAACATTTAGCTGTCCATTTTGAGTTTTGGTTTGGTGATGTGTTGGTTTTATTTTCCTTCTGAAGAGTTAGACCAGGTCTTCGAGGCTTCAGTAATTAAAAACAAAGGGAAAATAAAGTCTATTAATTTCATAAGGTTTTGGTAATGTTGTCAATTTATGTTTGACTTGGAAATTGTCACAGAATATAAAAGGGGTTATAAAGGACTGTAATGATGTAGGAGTACCAAAGCTTTTAGTTCCCATCGCTGTATCTGTGTGTGTGTGTGACTGGGTGTACAGCTGGCCATACTCATTTTCTTTTGCCAAATAACTGGGTAGGTTTTAACATTTGTAATGAGGAAACTTGGATGTACTCGTAACCGTGCTGTTGTATTTCTGTGGGTTCTTTATCAAACTATTTCCTTATTCATACTGACCACCTATAAAATGGAGCTGAAATGCTTTCAATGGATAATTACTCCAAAATTTGCTTGTGAAAATTCTTTATGATGTGTAACTGTTATTAAACATGGTATCTATGTGAATTCTTGAATGTGGTTCTGTTATCCTAGTTCCTGAATTGATATGGGCTCTTTATCCTTAGGGCATCTGCAAATTATCTCATTCCAGGTCAGCCGTTCAGCCATTTATGCATTAAAAATTTGGTCCTGAGATCACAATCAGTCTGCTACTCACAACAGTGTGAAAACAAGTGTGCAAGAGCTTGTGAAGAGAATAAGTAGTTCCAACATCATGAGGATGATATCTTGGTCAGAAAGGCTGAGACAAAGAAAGAAAACCTTGATAATGCAGTATACTAGAGGACTTAGTGTCCTTTTCTATAGATCCGTGGCGTTAAAAACCTGGATTATAAATTGGCTGAAATATAGTTAAAGGTATATCCTTAGTAACTGCACATTGTAAAATACTTAAGAGTAGCCCTTGGGATAACAGTATCTATACTTTGATTTTTTACAGTAAAAACAACTCTTCTTGCTCTGCATTTGGGAGCATAAAAAGGTTGTAACAATGTCTGGTGGTATGTGGGCATTTCTTAGGAAATCATTTGAGCTGGTCTTCTATTGATAGAGTCAAATCTGGCATGAAATTAGATCCAATTCAAGATCCTCATGAATAGCGAGAGAAGGTCTAGCCACTCAAGTCCTTGCAATTACTTTATGATCTTTACAGGATGGGCGTCCTGAGAACAGAAGTGATAAATATGTGTTCCAGTGGTCAACTATGCCTCAGTAAGCAGACTTTAAAGACAGGTTCTGAAAGCCAGAGGCACTCAGATATATTCCATTAGAAAACCATCCCATTTCCCTTCATGGTCTGAAGATTTAGTATCTTAGGGGCTTTTGCTCCCCAGTCAATAGTGGTGTTTGATAAAGGCAAGGGAATAGAAAGAAAAAAAGAGAGGTAAGGGAGGAGGGGAGGAACGTGGACTTGGATTCCTCTGTATGTGATATATTTAACAGTCAAGTACCTTTTCTTGCGAGTAATGTGCAAGATCTCAAATAAGAGAACTGAAGTTGTAAGAGATGCATCCATGACAGGAGGTATTGGCATTGCCTCCAAATTACATTTTCATTAAATTTATGATGGTATTGTATTAACTGTATTTAAATTCTATGCTGCTTTTTATTTTCTTTCCTGCGTTTTTGAAACACAAGAACAGAAGAACCCATTGCAATACTTGAACAAAATGCAATATTTATTTGGGCAGATGGTAGGGTTCCATGGAGGTATGTGGACCAGCAGCATGAATACAGTAGCCATTGCAAGTAGATGCAAAACAAAAGGAGTGAGGATCACCACACTGTATTGTCACAAAATCCCCAAGATGCTTCATTTAGTGTAGTGACCAAATTCAATCCCTTCTTCCCCATTCCCGGTCCTGTATTTATTTCTAAAATAGAGAACATAACAGTATCAGAATTCTCTACCTTTTCATTGGTACTGTGAGATTAGAATTTGGTAGATAAAACATCATGTAACAAGAAAACTTCTTCCTGCTATGTGTGTTACCTTTAAAAACTGGACTGGGCAGATGGTGAAATTTTTCTGCATAAAGGCTTTCTTCTTTAATACTTGTATAACTGCATCTCTTTCTAGACCTCTGTGTGTGTTTGCAAGTGTAAGCCTGAAGGCCTCAGCTTAGGGCTATCTTCTTTGGCAGTGCAGGAATATCAATGCTTCTAATCCTTGAGATAAATGCTTCCCTACAAATTTCAATATCTCATAAAAAAAAAAAAAAAGCCTTGTACTCCGTATGTGGACACTCACTGGTGAACTCTGACTTTTGATCTTGCATACTGCACTGTGAATCATGCAGACAAAATAGTCTCCAGGTGCTTTGCCTGGCTGTTGCTCACATTCAGTGTACGGAACTGTGTTTCGGTCTTGATGCGAACTGCATTATAAACATTCTGCTTCTACTGACAGGAGAGAAACCACTCTGGGATAAACACTGGCATTAGCTCAAAACGTCTCAAAAGAACTGCAAGTATTTCATCAAAAGATTTATCTTCTGGTTTCTGTGGTTGTTTAAGGCTGTGCAATGACCCATAGGCAGGGGCTGCTTGATGGATAGTCCTTCAGTATTTCATATCATCCTAGCAGCCATCCTCTAGAAAGGAGACTGGAATTAAAA
Organism: Piaya cayana; assembly: GCA_013389865.1. Lineage (NCBI taxonomy): Eukaryota > Metazoa > Chordata > Aves > Cuculiformes > Coccyzidae > Piaya > Piaya cayana. Next base: position 363,840 of record WAAB01006893.1, read on the forward strand.
GGTTAATATTTGTTAAAAGCTGACATTTTTGTGTTCTCAAGGTTCCAGTTCCTGAGGGAGAATAAAAAATTTAATTTGCAGAACATATTTCAGAGTTGTGACTTGGAAAGCATATTTTGTTTACTTTGTTTGCTTTCTAAAAAATCTCAGTCTAGGAAAAGTTGGTGTTATTCTAAGCCACCCATCAAGTTCCACTGAAGTCAAGATCTAATTGAGCGTTTCAGCTGAGTCTGTCCCTTACATTCTTAGTAAGTTAATGACTGGTTTAGATAGGCTGGTAAATAACTGCAAGGGAGATGGAAACACAGTTTACATTTGCATTTCAGTCAATGTTCATATTAATGTGTGATGCTATTTCTGTTGCCCTGCAGCTATACCTGCGTAAGATCTTATATAAGCACTAAGTTGTTTGACAGACACTGAAACGAGGAAGTGGTCCATAACTAGGCAGTAACTCCATTTCCACACTTGAAGTTCTCATGGAGAACTGAACCCTCACACTTCCCAATAGGTAAAACAGTCTTCAGCAATATAGAAGAAAAATATCACAGCCAGTTCAATTCTGTCAATATCAATGAAATACTATGAGCAGAATAATTTGCTCTGGTTTAAAATTTTATCTTGTATTCCAGATCCCTTTTTTGTTTGATGTGGTAGAAAAGGTACGCGATTTAAGCATGAGTCTACTATTTCTTCTGCTTGTTGATTTCTTGGTAGTTTTTGTTCAGCTTAATAAATTTTTTTTTTCACTCCATTGATACTTAATATTCATAACAACTGCATTTTAAAATAGGGTTGTGCATCTTGATCGTATTTGCAAACCAAAATTCATTAAAGACAATATAATTACAGTTGTATCAGGATTGGAATCACACTCTATGTGTCAGTAATGTTTTGTTAGTGACCGATGGATTGTCAAGTAGTATTTTACAACGTTAACTGGTATGAACATCATTGTTGCAAATAAAGAATTATGACATTGTCACTTCAAAATACAAACAATTATAAATTATTTTTATTTTATGAAAATATACCTAATGGATGCAAGAGAAAGATGGAAAATAATTATGATAGTTGTTGATAAATCAAGTGATTTCACAGTGATGGAATGGGTTTTGCAAGCTATTTTCAAAATTCTTTTCTTCTTACTCCTTGAGTAACCTAATTGCTTTCAATAAAGATCACTTGGTAGTTAAGCGTGATAGTATAAAAGAGGGTACCAGTGTCTTTCTCAGTGGGAAGTGATAACTACTCTGGGGAGAAATGATTCCACATTTCATGAGTCACTACGTATTATTCCTTATTTCTTCCTATTCATGCTTCCTTCCCAATAGAAAGGTCACTGTTTCCCATTTCTATTCCATTTCAGGGAGTCTGAGGAGTTTGCCTGTCATGTTTTATGACCAGAAAACACACAAAATTTCTAAGGTGCCTCTCAAGTTCACCTAGGCAAAATGCACAATCACATCTATCACAGAAGCTACAGGTAGCATCATGAAACAACAATTACCATCACAGTAGAACTGATAGCAGCTGAAGCTTACATTAAAATCATAGCTGCTTTTCATCTCGCTGGGTTGTTAGCCTCTTAAATATTTTTTTCTCTTAAATTAATTCTTTTTCAGAGGGAAGATAAATGGAAATAATTTGGCAAAAAATATTAGAACTTAAAAGTTACTGAAGCTTGACTGTAAGGTCTCAGTTTTTCAGAGTGAGACTTTCTGAATGCACAGAGGGTGCAGAAATTACTGCTGGTGTCTCCAAAGGAGCCAGGGTCCCATGAAAGTAAAACTTCACATTAACACTGCTCTCTGGAGACAGTGTCCAAGCCAGCAATATGGAAGATTCACAGTGGATTGTTGCAGTCCATGTGGTTTTGGATGGATCTTGCAGTAAAATGCCTGGAAAGGATTAAGTACTGCCTATTTGTCATCTGGTAACAATTTAAAATGGATGATATATCCTCTCTTGTTATTTTCTTTGGGTAAGAAAAGCAAGAGAGAAGACAGCAGGGTTGGGAAAAGATGGGACCTACTGCCCTTTTTGTGGGGAATGGGTTTGTTTCAGTGGTAAGTTTTCTCTATTGCACTAATGATTTATTTGCCAAGGCAAGATCATAAAGGGGATTGGGACAGGACATGAGCTGCTTTCTAGGCAGGTGGGACAGACTCAGCATGCACCTACTCCACCCAGAGTTTTGTGGGATGGCTGTGATCTTAGCAGATCTCATAGGATGATATAGGATGATCCCATTAGAATAATATAGGATAATCCCAGAGCATGAACCTCATTGGAGACAATGCAGCAGTAATAATAATGAGAGAGTTTCCAGAAAATATAATAAAAATATCAAATATCTTTTATTTAAGAGTAAAGATATCACAGAGAGTAGATTGTACCTGGCAGAGAAGAGAAAAATACAGATGCCACTTCACAATACTCTGAAGTTATCTGGGTTGTTTTTTTTGGTTTTTTTTTTTCCCCAAAAAAGTTCCTTTCAGAGACATTGCGGTATCAACTCATTTCTCTCTATGTGGTCTGACATTGATTTGCCTCCATAATGAATTACATGGGATTTCTAGCTGATTCATTCCAGTTCTGTCCCTAGATTTCTTCTTGAAATTTTGCAAGAGAAAGGCACAATCCACAGCTTGATTACAACTGGGGTTAATGCTAGAGAAATGTCATAAGTATTTTAATTAGTAGCAAACACAAATTGAATTACAGGATAAAATACTGTTGTATCTTAACATTGGTCTTTAGGAGGGGTCAATAATTTAATACTTTGCAAGAGATGAGTGCTGTTAATGTTAACATTGATTAAAGCACTGAAGGTGATACTTTTCAGATTATGGTATGTGTCATAGTCTGTCTTCTGGCAAGATGATGCATTTAGTCGCTGGCTGCACAACATAGTGAGATAATTGCCTTACCAGCTATTATGGAGATAAACTACCGTAGGGTTATGTATCTGTATATATGGAACATTATATATCTGCTTGTTAGTGCAAAGAAAGAAGTGGGAATTGTTTTGTGTGTCTATATACATGTATGTGAGAAGAGAGAGATCAGTAGATTGACTCTTGCATCCAAAAATATTTAGCATGACAAAAGCACGTTGTTTTTTCACTAACTGATCTACATGAAAGAAGCTGGTGCCTTAGGGTATATGATGGTAGGTTCCACGCAAGACAAAATCTTCCAGTTGTTCCTCCTATTGCATTTTGTCCCTTCTTCTATTCTTTGTCCCAGAGAAGTCTTCTCATCAGTGTAGCACCTGAGCTTCAGTAGGATTGCTGAGACATGGCCAGCTGAAAGGGATAGAGAGATGATGTGATTTCATCCTCAAAACAGACCAAAGACTTTCCTGAGTATGAGAACAAATGGAAGTGCTGCCTGAAGGGTGCGAACCTCTAAAACACCACATAGATGTAAAGATGGATGGGGGATTGAGTAATAATTTTTCTTCACATTCCACAATGGGTTTTCATAGAGCAAATTCCATATCTTGAGTGCTTATTTAAGGGTTTTGTAGGATTGGCAGATACCTACAGACCTTCAGTGTCAGAGAACCTCCAAAGCAATTAGTGTAAAGCACATCTGTCTCAATTATCTCCTGAGATCATGTGGTATCACATGGGCATATAATAGAGAAATATTTTTTTAAGTTCCTGTAACACATAAGTATTCAATAAAGGACATTCCTTAGACCTAAGAAGGAAATTCTGCAGATGATGTGAGAGGTTATGCTCATAGGTAATGCTTGCGACATAACAATTACATATGCTCACAAGCTAATTTATTGAAACTAGAGGATAAAGGGGCACTTCATTAATCTTATAATGAAAAACAATTTAAGGTTTTGGTATTTTACCAAACAAAAAAAAAAGTTACACTTTTGAGGCTGTGAGGGTGCAATGAGGAGCTGGCTCCTTCCCAGGGCACCAGGAACTTGGGATGATAAGACCTGTTTTGCTGCCCCAGCAAAGGAGTAGGACAACTTCTGGGTGGCTGCCCCAGCCCAGGCAACAGGCATCTCTGTAGATAGGATAAGGCCAGGCAAAGTCATCAGCTTGTGAGTAAGTGGTTAGGATCAGGCCTGGTGAGGGTAAGGAGGGTCAGAAACAGTCCTACATTAGGGTGGTCATGGCCAGGTAATAAAGAAAATAATGTTATCTATGTTATGCTTGCAATGATTTTAAAATGTTTTTAGCCACCCTAAGGGATACTCCAGTAGTTTAATAATATCCTATGAGATATCTATGGCATCTATCTTCTCTACAAACTTTTCCTTCTAATACAATCTGTATTTGATAACATCATATGTCATTGATAAATATTTGATCTACTGCTCTTCCATTTTCTCTTAACTACTCAAATTTGCTGGTGATAGTATCAAATGAGGAGAAGCTATTTAATTGCTTACTAGCCATCTTAGTCTCATATATAAGAGGTGTAAAAGAAGGTTCATTGTCATTCTGCAGGTTTATGAAGGTGAGAGGCAGCACAGTATATAGATTGCTCACAGTTTCAGATGTACTGCCTCTGTGATCAATACCAAAATGTGTTATCTGGCAGCAGAAATTTGCTGTGCATTTAAACCAAACATACTTCACTAGGCTTACTAAGCTCTAGTAAGAGTCAAGAAAGATATCTGCCTTAGAATTATTGCTTACATGTTCACAATGCTGCAAAGAGAAAAAACAACAATATTAGGGCAAGAATCAGTTGTCAGACATTTTTCAAATGGGGATAAAAGGCTCACAAGGAGTTCAAGTTTCAGGAATCTGCTTAGTATAGTATCAGTATTTTCTTGGAGTATTTTTTTTTAAATAGCTCTATAGGGGAAAGGCTTTGGAGGAAAATTCCACTTTCTTTAGGCACAATTTTTTGTTAAAAGCCCCTATCGAGTATTTTGATCCATTAAGAGCTATGCTATTTATCACACATATATGCAGGAGAATTTGAAAGTGCTATTGTACAGAGGTTGTGAAAACTTGTCTTCCTTGTGAAGAAAGGACAGGAAAGCAAATACATGTTCCAGTGCCTGACTGCTACTGTGAGTTTATGGTGATTCATCTAGTTATTACCAGACTACTAGAGACAGTGCTGTATCAGAGCCAATATCTTGTCCTAGTATTTACAATTGCACTTTGCTTAGAGATTTTTTCATGGTAGATAACAGTATCCCCCTCCACAGGAAATAATGACATGGGGTGAGAGATCCCTTTTGTTTAGTGATTCTTAGTACTACAGCTATTGAATGGGATGGTGTTTAGTAACCAAAAAAGTATAGGCACATGTTTTTATTCTGCTCCCATAATGCCCTCAATAAAATTTCTGCAAACTGCTGGGCTGTGGATTGGACTAAAGACTGAGTTTAGTGTTACAGTTTGAATAATTAAACTCTCAGAGGCAACATAGTACTTTATTGTTGTTTTTGTTCAAAGAGCGATTAATATTTTTTACCCTTTATCACTCACTATCCAGATCAAGTCCATTGTGTTTCTATTTTTCATTCCACAGTGAGTAAAAATATTGATTTAAATGCCTCAAACGTATCTTGATATATCAGCCTGAGCCTTTGCTTTCCTTAAGAATAAAGAAATTTATAATTAGCTTGATTTATGGCCCACGTGTTACATGGGTCAGACAACTAAGTGAGCTCCAATAAAATGAGATACAAAATGGGAAAGCCATAAAAGTTACCTATTGGCATTTGTTTTGGGTTGTGGGTTTTTTTTTTTCCTCGCTTAGTATTCTTTTATGCTACTTGGTACAATACTAGTCTTCTAGTTCTTTCTTGCCTAAATCAAGATTCTTGCCTGACATGTAGAGTTCTTCAGGCTATAATAGTGGGAAATTTCTTGCAGGTGTGTGATTATTCGGCTCATCTGAAGTGCTTTATAAAACCCAATGCCTGTTGCAAATTAAAAGTGAGGAATTAATTTTTTTCCCAAGCACTAAAATGAAAAGGTTCTTCTCATTAAGAAAGAAGTTCTGTAAATGAATGAAAATTTATACTATGCAGACATTTAAGTTATACACTGAAAGTAACTCCTTTTATTGATAAGATGAAAATATTTCTTCTGTTAAGCAATTTAATTTTATTTCTTTCAGCTGTGAACTGTGCCTGAATTTGTTTCATAAGAGTGTAGCAGATCTGTACATAAAAATACATAAAAGTGTATTTACAGGTCAATTCATAAAATCTATTGATGACAAATAGCATCAGGAGGATTTTTCATTCACAAAGGATATATGACATACTTTGGAAAACACGGATATACACACATTGCAGTGGAAACGTGAAAATCGCAGCAGTCCTAGGTATCCAGTTAGGGTCACTGTCATCAAGCCTGCACCATTGAGTGAAATGTTTCAAAGATAGACTTTTAAATATGCTGTTAATTTTTTTTCAAAAATGAGAAAGCAAACTTCAAAACTGGAGAATTTGGAAGTGGCATTGGTTAAAGCTGCTGTTTGAGATGAGGGTCAGGAGACAAGACTACTTGAACTGAATACTGTACAGTTAACAAAGCTATGAGATAATGCCAAAGAGCTCTACAAACTTCACAGTTAAAGCAAGTCATATGAAAACATCTAGCAATAAGGGAGGAAAAGACTGATTTCTGAAAACTCCATGAAATGAAGTTGAGGACAATTGCCTATTTTCTTATAATAGCAAACTTGTTTGTATATTTGCTGCTGAGATTTTAATTCTAAATACTCTCATCACCCATCCATATTGCTGCCTTAATACAGTAGGTGGTATATTGGGATTTTGCTGTTTCAGAGTGCTCCACCTGAGAACTGATCAGAGTGACTTTTAAAAATGTCTTTACTAGTAGGTGACTTGCAAGAGTAAGATCTCTTATGTAGTCTCCCTACTATGCTTTCTTTTCTTTTCTCTCCCTCAGTGTATGTGTGTAATTCCCATAAATATCTTTTCGGTTAGGACCACTTGCATATCCTGAAATTATCTTGACTACTTCTTAAAGCTCTCCTTATATGTCTGCCACAGGCAGATGAGCCAGAGCACAGGCTGTGGTATAGCACAGTTAGTCAAGATTTCTGCTGTTCTGCCTCCTATAATCAGCACTACTGAGCAGCCGTGTTTAATATCCCAGGCAAAGTATATCCTGAGATTTTACTTCTTTGCTTACCCTTATTATTTGTAATAGGGCTTTGGCATCTTAATACTGGTTTTGTTTCCCTATTTTCTCAGCTCGGCCTGGAAATTAGTTAGTATTGTTTTTCCTAGATGCTGGGGACTTGATCAGAATTATAGTCCTTACTAATGGTGGTGGTAATATTCCTCACACAGCAAAGGCATGAAGATTAAATGAAAGCAGCCTAATCCTGAAGGCTACTTAATTGACTACTCACCTGATAGAGATACATTTCTAATGTATCTTGAAAGACTACTAAGTGGCTTCAATATAAACTTTCCAAACCCAGTAGGTTTTGAGGGTCTGATGAAAAACATATTTCCACGTTTTATTTTTTGTAGAATGATTGGTATAGCCATAAAGCTGATGAGCATGATTTTTCATAGTGTAACTATGTAATGCATCAGTGTTTATGAACCTTCATTGACTGCAGTAAATGACTTACCTTAGAACTTAGAGGGTGACAGCAGTGATTTTAATTCTGTATAGTCTATGCTCAATTAACAAATTATTATGAAGCTGCAGATGGTGTTTTCATTTATCACTGAGACACTATTTAAATTTTGGAATTAAATTATTCTTTATGTAACTTGGTACATATTGTAATTTATACATAAAATCTAGGAATCAGTGTTGCTAAATGATCCTGAATCCATAATCCAAAACATATTACAGTAGGTGATTGTCAGTCTTCAGCTGCTGACTTGATTGCATAGTATTTTGACAAGCAGATGTTACTAGGGAGACATTAGCATTTTAGGTGTTTTTTTTCTAAACCTTATTTATGGATAAATATTCTTCCATTACTTAGTTTGTGAAATATAATCTTATTAAAGAAAATGGTGAGGTATTTTTTTCCTTATGTTGCCATTATCTCTTTTTGTACAAAAGTGGGTTGTATTTATTTTTGCTGTTATGCAAGATTTGAAGCAAATCTCCACAGGGTGGTAATACATTCTTTTTTGATCAGATAAATTCTTTTTAGGCTTTATCATAACATTTCCATAGTGAAGTCAGGTTCTTTTGCAAATTAAAATACTATGAAAGGGGTTTGATGGTTACAGAAGTGAATGCTATCTATGCTTAGTAACTAGGACACACAAAGCTTTTTATGTCCAGATAGTCTTGCAATGTCACTTCATTACAAAATGTCACATCAGAAATAGCATTTTAGGGTTTTAGCAGTTGCTTATTCCCTTTATAAAGGAAAAATCTTTGCATCTTCCCAACTTTCTTCATAATGAGAGATTCAGCATAAAGAATGTGTTGTATTTGTGCTGTGGTCTGATTCTTTTATCAGAACTTGCTACGTTCCAGATCATTTTAACAAATGTGCTAGCGTGTAACAGAGTTATAGCTGCACAATTTCTTCAGTCTGTTAGCTGAGTTCCCAGTAATGATAATATGAGATCTTTGTGTGGAATGAAAGCTGTACTGCAGTTTGCACCTGCTAATTTACAGTTTCCTAAGATGAATGAGAAGTGGAAGTGATTTCATTGGTGGTTTTCTCCCTGCTCTGCTATAGAGATGATATTGGGGCAGGTTTACCACTCATTTATAGAATCTTAATAATCTACATCATATTTTTATTTTTCAACTGTTATGGAATTTGAATTGGAATTACTACTTCCATTTAATACTACTATATATTTATGTAGGCTAAATGAATTGATTTCAAACCAGTAACGCTCGTTTTTCCTTACTAGTTTTATATAATCTGATCAGATGCCTACTTTCTATATTGAAGTTAAAAACAGACACCTCCAATCCATCCTACTCATGTGCTGTCAAATATCTCCATGTCTAGAGGTCTGTGAAACTCACAGTAGACGAATTCAGGTTGCCTAAATTGTAGGTATGCACACTATTTTTCCTTTCTTAACTTTCAGAAGTTGAAGGGTTAGAATATCCATGAAGATACAGTGTGACTGATGTATATGTGTTCAGTGAACGTGACCTCTGTAGTTTGGTGGTGGTTTGTTGTTTTTATTCCTAGTGCGAGTTGTTGTTTGTAAGTATGGAGTAGCCATCTTTGCTATAGATTTAGCATAACTGATTTTAGACCGTGCTTTGAGTTCAATTCTCTCAGTACTTCTACAGAGGTGTACTGTCTGCCAGGATCCAACAGTAGCTGAAATGTCAGTTCTACCTTA
>WAAB01006896.1:0-11911 GCA_013389865.1 Piaya cayana
CAGAAACAAATGTAAAAAATGTCTCTGTCTAAAGCCTTGTGGTAGTTCTGTATTGTACTGAGATTTTTCAGCTCTTGCATAAACTGGAATTTCTTGGTTAAGAAGGAGGTGGAAGTGTTGAAGTGGCTTTTGCTCTGCCTATCACAGCACTGTCTCCACCACAGTGTGAGGCTGCGATTCAAGTTGACCCTTCAACTTCATCAGACCAATCACCTAAACGAGGTGAGTGTTAAGACACTAAGACATGAATTGTTCTCATACTCCTCCTCTTGAAGCATTTTACTTCATGCTCACACTGATGCTCACATTTGGTAATTGAGTCTAGGTGGAGGCAGGATAGAAGGGGTAGAATTGATTGCTCTATGTCTGTGTGTGTTTCACATTTTGGGATTATGTCTTGGATATCTAGAGCAATTGGGTCAGGATAGCTTGCTGAATTTCAGGTGCCTGTAGGAAGGCAATTCTTGCAGGGGTCTTTAGGTTGTTCACTGGGATCAGGATATCTTTAATTTACTTGCGGTTTGTATGTATAATGGAGAGGATCCGTGCTTTATAGAAAATGGCTTCTAACTAAGGTTGGCTAGGATATTTCTTTGAAAAAAGTAGTATTATTGTGTAAGTGCATGGAGAGACCCTGCAGCCTATGGAGAACATATGGCTTACAACCTAATTTCTTATGACCAAGGGCCAAGTGTTTACTTTTTTCAGTTGCCTTTTTATTTTTTTTCATGTTATCATTGAATATTGCTAAGGTCAGAATAGCCGGCCAAAGCACCTTCCAAGTTGTCATTATCTCTCAGCAGGCATAAAGCCATCCAACCTTTATTGTAGAGTTTCTGTGAACTATATCTGAGTGTGTGTTCTCTTTTATGTCTAGAAATGCACATACTTGTTTCCTGCTTTCCTCATAGTATCTTTTTCTATGGGAAAAATTTCCAGACTGACCATGCGCCCTCAGCACAACAGACTTATTGACCACTAAGCCAGCATAAAACTTGTAAGTGTGGCTAATGCAGAAATGGACAGTGAGGAAACACAAAAGCTGTGCCTGGAGACAGAAGAATAAATAACTCTGTGGTGATAATTACCTCCTGTAGGTGTTGCATTCTGGCAGTCATCAGAAACATATTTACTGTGTCTGCCCTTCCCTCTGTCAGTGATGAGTTTCTTTCATCCCCTCCTGCTAACCTGCCTGCAACCTTTTAGAGAAGCTCAGGGTTGTGGTGGAAATGTTAGGAGTAATTGAACAAAAGATTGCTGTAAATTTCTGTGGAAAGAAACACATTTATTAATTACTTAGCTGAGTTCTGACCAAACGTAGCTTTTTCCGTATATAAATAATCAGATGAACAGATAAACAGTTGGGTAAAGTAATTTTGCTTTATCTACCTTCAGATAGGACAAAAGGTCACAAAATTAAATTACTAAGGAATTGGAAATCTGTTGCTCCAATATTGACTCCCTCCAACTCCTTGAAAGGAGGTTGTGGAGAGGAGGGAGCTGGGCTCTTCTCCCAAGTACCAGGGGACAGGATGAGAGGGAATGGCCTCAGGCTCCTCCAGGGGAGGTTCAGGCTGAACATTAGGAAAAAAAATGTCACAGAAAGGGTGATTGGGCACTGGGAGAGGCTGCCCAGGGAGGTGGTTGATTCACCTTCCCTGGAGGTGTTTAAGGCACGGGTGGATGGAGGTGCTGAGGGACATGGTTTAGTGATTGATGGGAATGGTTGGACTCAATGATCAGGTGGGTCTCTTCCAACCTGGTGATTCTATGATTCTATAACTTGTTAAATCATGATCAAATACCTTATCTTCTGCTTAAACTACTGAACATTCACTTCTTGTGTGTGACCTAGTCAGGCTGAGGAACCCTCCTAGAAAAAAGTCAGGCTTTTAAACCAATGGTAGCTCGTTGCTGACATGAACCAGGGTGAGAGGAAGTCTTAATGAATGTGTCTTCAGAAGTCAGCGGTCATTCTTTGTAGGTGTCCAAGGAGTGGGGTATCAGCAGTTCCAAATGAAACCAACGTGCATCGTGGCATATTGGCTGCTCAGATTTCATAAGTGACATACCTTGTTTCTGAAGCTAGGGACTGGGCTTGCAAAAATTCAGCTTTGAGTTGAATAAGAGTTATATAACTGAACATATATTGGGAAAAAAAAATCAGAAACCAAAGTTTTGGAATTGAGTGAATCATAGGAATTACAGCAAACTCAAATGACTAAGCAAACCTATTGAATCTGATGCTCCATCTAGATGTGAAGAGTGTATTTGGTGTGATTGTGACTCAGCATTTGCAGATGAGTCATTCCTCATCACTGGGCCCCCAGTGCTGTTGTTTTTCTGGCTGCAGAAGAAAAGAGGAGGTGGGAAGAGATTTAAACCTACAGAGAAAATGTGAACTTTACAAATTTTAACTTCATGAATTTAATCTTCATAAAAACAAAAGAGAGGGGGAAGTTTTACCCCGCTTAAACTACATTTCTTAAAAGACATTTTATTTTTAACTTTTGAAAATGGTATTTTCAGTGGAATAAGATGACTTCTTACAGGAACTTTATTTATAGTGGAGGCTATTCATATTTTGTTTTGCAGAAATTTAATTTGTGACTATTGAACTATTATAAGAAACCTTTAAAGCAATGCAGCTTGCTTTGTCTGTGGCTCTCTTTCACCCAGATGAGTTTAAAATACTTCATTCCAATAACTCAGTTATGTGAGAACAATAATAGTAGAGAGGGATTGAAATCAATAAGTGCAAACGGGAGAATAAATGTCTGAGAATACAAACATTTAATGAAATATGTATGTGTAGTCAAAACTGCAAAACAAGAGGGTCTTGCCAGCAGCAACAATATTCTGAGGTGAGTGACTGAGGGGAAATGAGAGGTGAAAAGCATCAAAATCCTCATCTTGGCTCTTTATAACTACCTGAAAGGAGGCTGTAGAGGGAGGGAGCTGGGCTCTTCTCCCAAGTGACAGGGGACAGGACAAGAGGGAATGGCCTCAAGTTCCACCAGGGGAGATTTAGGCTGGACATTAGGAAAAAATTATTTGCAGAAAGGGTCATTGGGCACTGTCAGAGGCTGCCCAGGGAGGGGGTTGATTCACCTTCCCTGGAGGGGTTTGAGGGATGGGTAGATGAGGTGCTGAGGGACTTGTTGTTTGATAGGAATGGTTGGACTTGATGACCTGGTGGGTCTCTTCCAACCTGTTGATTCTATGATTCTAATTTGTCTACTTGTTCATCATATAATGGGGCAGTAATGAAATAAAGGTGTCATGGTATGGGTCCTAATGCCTGTATCCAGCCAAAGCTGGGGTCCTTCACCTTTAGGAACAGTGATGGTAAGGATGATGGGCTTAATCTTTTTTATGAAGCTTTGAACTTGGCTGTTAGTAAAAATGAGCTTACTTAGGGGGCTGTCTGGTGTGTCTGTTGTACCACATCTAGGGATCAGGAAGGGAAATTCTATCTTCCTTCCCTGTATTATTTGCTACATCTGGCAGAGACCATGAGGAAGTTGTAGTTTGCATTGTGATGTCCAGTGTGTTTAGCTGCATGGAAGTGCCTGAAGAACCCACAGAATCATAGAATCACAGAATCACCAGTTTGGAAGAGACCCACCAGATCATTGAGTCCAACCATTCCCACCAATCTCTAACCCATGTCCCTCAGCACCTCATCCACCCGCACCTTAAACCCCTCCAAGGAAGGTGAATCAATCCCTTCCCTGGGCAGCCTCTGACACTGCCCAATGACCCTTTCCATGAAAATTTTTTTCCTAATACGTAGCAAGTTTTTTCCACGTAGCAAGTTCTTTGCACTTCCACGAGGCCAAGGCATTGGCAATGCTTAGGACCCTGTTTTTCCTTCCTGTGTAAAATTACAGTTGTCTCTTTGGCCCTTTTACTGCAAGTTTCAAATACGCTGCAAAGTTTGAGCAAGTTTTTTGTGGCTATTCTGTGCAAGAATGTGCGTAGAACAGGCATCAAAGCAATCTGCAGGACTGAGAGGCTGTTGCAATTTATTGTATGAATAGAGGGGCTAGGTGACTCATTCCTGTCCAAGTGTATCTTACTAGCTATGTATATAGATTATAAAGAAATTCCAGAAGCATCATCAGTTCAAAAAAGTTGCAAAATTTGTGGTTTTTTTAAAAAATGTAGCTCGGTAGATCATTTACTGGGTGTGAAGTGCCTTAAAGTACCTGCATCATCAGATTACACCATCTCTTTTATTTCAGAATGTGATAAAATCACTGAAAGTTGCAAAGAGACTGTCGTATGTGCTCATTGCTTAGTTTGATCTCCAGACTTTGAGTTGGGTTTTCAAATGTAAGTCCCTCTATAAGATTTTCAAATCGCTGATGGGAATGTGGTTTGTGATGTCAGGCACCAAAGCACTCCATTATCTCCGCTGTAAGCTGTGAAGGCTTCTTTAGCTATCTGGAAATGATATGTTAAATTACAAGAAAAGAGGTGATTAGGGACAGGCAACAATTGTGAATTACATCTGCAGGATTAATAAATTAGGATAGTAAATTTTAAAAGAATATATCATTCTCCTCTTACACACACATTTCCAGCAATGTGGGGAATTATCACTAACATTTGATTTTTGTTTAGAATAACATAATATTCCTTATAGCTGTGCTTTTGTTGCATATGGTTGATACCCTTCTAGATTATTAGGAAATTATTTTAAGTGGCAACTGAGCTGACATGAATCATAGAAAAACCAGGTTGGAAAAGACCCACCGGATCATCGAGTCCAACCGTTAAATAAGGCTTAAAGTCTGAAGAAATATATACATGGAAAAATCCATGCTATTTGATTCAAAACCTTATATTTCAAAAAAGCAGATTGAGTTTTATGCAAATTATAAAGAATGATATCTTGGTAAAACAGCACATGATTTTGGTGATGCCTCCAGCATAAGAGACTTTCTGCTCTCTACTTCTGCATCCGCATAACATTCTAGTGCCTTATTTTCAAATGAGATCATGTAATGTATGTTCTACTTAAAAATACTGCCTGAACTCTAGGTAAGAGCTATTAAACGTAACTTAAAATTTGCATATTTGTAGTGAAAAATAGTGACAAAGTAATGGTTTAGTAGCGTCTTTAAATTTTCCTCCAAAATATGATTGCAAAGTAATTCAGTGTCATAGACTGCAGGATGCTGGGTCTCTTGAGTATTTAACTCAAAGCGACCAGTGAGAACAGTTCTGTTTCTCATCAGGTTTTTGGGTTTTTTTGAGATATCAGGCTTTGGCTTTTAAAATTTTTTTTTCCACAGTAAAACAGAATTGAAAAGTTTTGATGATACTGAGCAACAAAATTGCATGAATTCCGCATTTTCGACTTTGAAAGGCCAAGGTTTTAGTTTTGATCTCTTTGGCTGGAGCCTGAGCCCACTGCATCTTGGATATCTTCCAGGTGAACACGTTGACCTGTTTCACTGGAAATGGTCTAATTAGTTCTTGCTCCCACTGCAGAGTCTTTTAAAACCAGAACAAAGCAGCAAACTGATAGCAAATCTCAGCTGATAAAGGCACAGTGTGCAGAGAACTAAATGTAAGGATCCTAAAAGCCAAGATCATAGTCAGGGTTTTAGACAAGAACCAGCTTAATTTACGAGTCCTGTTGCTTTGACAAAGTCATTTGCAGTTCTCAGTTCTTTGTCTAGAAACAACCACAACTCCACAAACTCAAAACACTATAGTGTCACTTATTAAGAGAAACTTCTCTATCTACAGCTGTTCTGCATGGCTTCTTCACCTAAGTTTATCAGCTGATCTGAAGCTAGAGTGAAAATATTTCTGCAGCTGAATGTGGTTTTATTCAGATTTAAATGGGAAGAAAGCTATTTCACTGCTAGGTACAAAGCCTTAGGGAAATGTGAATAACATGCTGAGTTTTCTTGTCAGGTAATGGTTTTGTTCTTCCAAAAGGGGATCAACCTCAAAAGTAACATTTTCAGTGTCTTTTATTGTGTCTGCTTGCAAAATGATGACTGCTTCTTAGTAAGGAGTCCCTATTAATGTTCTGAAGGTGAGTGTGAGAAAGAAAGTGAAGCCATTTATCCCCTCAGTCCCTTACATTCAAGCAAATATAATTCTTTTATTAGGGTGGGCTTTTAAATGGTCTCTATGTGAAAGATAAGGGAAGAGGAGGGATATTTTCTGATAAAAGCACGATTTGTTTTGGTTTTTTCCTACATTCACCTGGTCTATTGTCTTCATGTCTCTGCATCAGCTGTCCTTGAAAGACTAGGATTGAAAACAAGAGATGCTGTTTAGGCTGCAGACATTTTAGTTTGAAATTCTTTGATTTAAGCAACAGAAGATATGCTGGAAAACAGTGGATGACTTTTAGGATGTGAAGAATCCTTTTCACTGTGAAAACGCCATATAGGTGTTAATATTCCCTTTCCACCATCCACCAGCTGAATCAGAGTCCAGCTACGCCCTCCTGCAATGCCTAAATGGGTGATGTTTGGAGGCTCTAAGAATAACTGCTGTGAATGACATAGTGTGAATGAGCTTTCCTGTGGCATTATTCATTTATTCCTGGAGTAGAACTCGCAGTATTATTTTTTGTGTGTCCTCTCTTACATTACTGCAGCAATAAATGGATGTAAAAGACAAGGATGTTATTTGTTTCTGTCCCATATACAGTAAGTTAGGCCGCTACTGTCCTCTTTGCTGCTGAGAAATGTTGAATATATTGTAGATGTGGAAGCTGTTGCCATCAAATGATCTTCGTCATTTGAATTTTCTGTGTTCTTTGCTAATAAAGAGATACTGCTAGCATTTTCTTTGCTCCTGAAATGTTAATGTTTATAGGTTGTTACTTTTTATTGTCTGTATAGCCAGGCAGTTAGCATTGCTTCCATTGTCATTAGCCACTAGAAGAAGGGATTCAAAAGATTCATGGAAGCATTTTGTACTCCTGACTTTGAAGGGTACACTTGTTTGTGTCAGCAGTTAAACCTGTGCATATAATCAAATAACGATGCTTTCATTGATCCTCATGCCCTGCCACTCCCCAGCCTTTGACCCCTCCTTCCTGCCCATCTGCTCACCCACCCCTACAGTTCACAGTCAGCAGAATGAATTACTTTTTTTTGCATGGAAAATGAATTCACTTTAGTGTTGATGCATATTGGATTTAGCATTTTGTGATGCATACTGATAGTGAAAAACAAAGCGCAATGTTATTTATAAGTATGTCTGTAACTGTTCTACAGGCGCTTTTTCTGATAAAGACACGTTAAATAGGTTTCCTTAATCTTGGTTTAGGCCTTGAGATGAAGTATAAAGCAGGAAAACTGACACATGATGGCAATGACTGACCATATCGGAATGATCTAGCCTTCATTCGTTTTGCATTAACTCCTTCACTTTGCTTTCAAAGGAATATTTCTCATGTTGTCATTTGTCTTCAAGAATAACTGCATGCTTGGTGTTTAAGTAGTTTCAAACCCATTTATTTCCATGACAATGTTGTAATGATGACCACTTCATTCTGTGAGGATTTGTAACTGTGGCTATTGAGACATAGATATTGGTTTTTCGCTGGTATTAGGGTTGGTGTGGAACTGGGAAATAACAGGTTAATTCGAGGTGTTAAGGTGGAAGCATTCAAAGCACTTTAAGACTTGCCTTCAATTAGCATTAACTCAGTAATTGATTCCTAGGCAGGAAACTAGAATAGACATCCAAACATTAATTTTGAACCTGTAGAGTAAGATCTACAAACAGGAGACTTAGGAAGACTAGTTCAACCAAAGTGCCCCTATATAGATGCTTTGGTTAGAAGTCCAGGGTTTTGGAAAATAATCTTTAACAAAATATATTAATGCTATATAACTGAAAAGCAAATACACATTCAGTCATTCAGAAATTAGTGGGAGCTGAAATGTGGTCATAAATTTGCTGTTACACATTTTGATAGGAATGCTTGGACGTGATGATTCTGTGGGTCTCTTCCAACCTGGTGATTCTATGATTTTAAGTTAGGAAACGCAATGTCACTCCTAGACACTCCTTGATATTTGTGTTGCATCTCATGAATTCTACTAATTCCTGCTTTCTTTTGGGTAGAAAATGCTTCTGGTGTTGGCAGTGCCTTTGTCAAGTAGTTCAACGCTTGACAGGTATAATGTATGCGTAAGGGGTTAAGGGATTCATCAGTGTTACTGTAATTTTTGTTTAGTGTCTATTAGATAAAATTTTCCACGGTAACTATCCTACCGTTAGCAGAAATGCAGCCACTTTGTGATCTGCTCAGTGTAGAAAACTGTAAGAGATGTTACCCAGCACGGTGGTTCTTGGAGTTCTTATTGTTATTTTGTTTTACTTCTCTTAATCTAAAAGGGTGTCTGTGGCTGCGCATGTATTTCTTTCGTATGGGGAAATATGATGCTTGACACGAAATAAACAACATGCTGTTCAGTGCTGAAAATGCAGATGGAGGCAACAATGCCTTGCAGTTCTTCACTGTGCCAGGAATAGCAGAAGGCATTAAATTTCCCTCAACCGCCTTTTTCTTGGCAGAGAATTCTGTGGCCCTAGAAGCAGAGAGAGATGCGATGCGGGGTTCCTGGGGCCAGCTGTAGCTCAGCTCCACGGCCCAGCTGTGCCTGGATGGTCTAGCAAGAGGCAGAGCCAGCACATTCCTTCTGCAGAGCCTGGGAAATGTTGAGCTGACCCGCTGCGGATCAAAATGTCTAAGATCTAAAATAGATTGGCTGAAGTGCTGTGAAGCACACAAGATGAAATGCGATAATAGTCTACTGATTTTTTTTTTCACAGCTCCAAACTCCCTTTAATGAAGGACAACCTTGAAACTAGGTGCCAGTGTCTTGTACTTGTGAGAAACAGTTGAGCAAATCAAATCCTCTGCTCTCCAAGTAAAGAACTTTCTCATTAGTGTTGGGTACAAAACCCCACTGTACACTCAAGCTCAGGAAAGGGATGCACTGTATACATACATTGAGGAAAAAATAAAGCAAGCTTTTAAATCCTAAGTCTTTATTGTACAGTGGAACCACACTTTTTTTTCCCCCTACATAGAAAAAGAATCTGTACTTCAGCACTGTGGAAATTCTGTGCTTTTTTTCTACTCAGACTAAAACTGGAAGTGTGAATGATTTCTGTAAAAGCGAATGCTGTTTTTAAGTATGATTCTGTAAAACATATCTCAGAGTAAGACCAAACCCTTTTGTGTGCTATATCTGAATTATGAAATGGTAGGATCTAAGCTGAACTATAAACCAGCAGGATCTAAGTGGAAGCCTTTTAAGGAAAAGCTAAAATAGGTGATGTTAAGGCAAGGAGGGGGTTGAGTCACTTTCCCTGCAAGTGTTTAAAGGACGGATGGACAAGGTGCTTAGGGACATGGTTTAGTGATTGATGGGAATGGTTGGACTCGATGATCCAGTGGGTCCTTTCCAACCTGGGGATTCTATGATTCTATGTACATTAGGGCAATTGGCACCAGGCCATGCCCCTAGCATGGTGCAAGTGACAGCTGATTGTGAGGATGCATGAAGAGAGAGAGAGAGACTATAAAAATGCTTATAACAGCATGTTAATAATGTGTGCCCATTCTTGGAAACGTTACCGTAGGGTTTCCAGTCCACTAAACATTCAAAACTTCAGTTTGTGAAATCATCTTCTGCAACATCATCTCCTCATTAATGTTCCCTAGAGGTGTTTAAGGTGTGGGTGGATGAGGTGCTGAGGGACATGGTTTAGAGTTTGATAGGAATGGTTGGACTCTATGATCTGGTGGATCTCTTCCAACCTGGTGATTCTATGATTCTATGATTAAAGCACAGCATAGTGCTTGCTACATTTCTGGTGCTCAGGTGATGCTGCTACCTGTCTACTATTTACTGCAGTGGCTTCATCATACTCCAGCCACCTTTTATCCAAGTATTTCAGCCTGAAACCGACTCAGAGCAAAGCAGCTCAAGGAATGAGGTGGGTGATAGGTCTACAAGATAAACCACTGGATTGCTTCAGTGGTGTTTTGTAGTTTAAAAGGAGAGTGTTAATCACTGTTTTGAATAGAAATACTTTGTTTAAAAGGAAATGAAGAGGGTTGTTCCATGAAAATTTTCAAAACAGAACAATTAGTCACTGTAGTGAAAGGGAGCCTGGCTGCATATATGTTTTCAAAAGCACGGAGTTTAAAATGTTTTGTAGATTGGCAATACTCCATGTTCTGAACATAAGTCTCACTTTCATGGGTTTAAAATTTGCTTTTGTTCCATGGTGGAAAGAACTTTAAGAAGGCCTGTGAACTGTCTTGGAAACTTTATTTTTTAATGTGGTTTTCTTTCACATGAGCTCAGAGCCAGTGCACAGCAATTGTTTTCCCATAGACTTGGTTGGAATCGGTGTGCCCATGAAAAAATCTCAGCTTTGACAAGGGTACGTTTCCTGGCATGAACAATGGGCTTCATCAGGCCATTGGTACTTTTTCAGCATTCCTAATAAGCCAACTTGTGCTCAATTACAATGAAGGAGAATTTGAATCCTATGCCTTGTCAAAACTGACTCTGAATCTTACACAATCTATTATTCTCTCACTTAACAGGATGGCATTGGGAGTGAAAGGGGATTGTCCTCTTTGCCCTGACAGAATATGAAGAGAAATGTGACTTAACCAACTTACCTCATTTCCACTTTGTGTTTTTTTCTGGACACTGTTGATGGGCTGCATCTAAAATCAGGCTGAGACTATGCCAATAGCTGTGCCATTTAATTACAGCATCCAAACCCTGGTCCTGCCTGGGCACTGACAGCGTGCAGCTTCTTTGTCTCCCTGTGGATGCTGAGAAGGTCAGGCTCGTTTTCATCCATTTCCTCTCTTTCATGTCTGACCAAATGTTTTGAGTTCAACGATCCTAGGAGAAGACTCCCCGTGGTGTTCTAACCCTGATCTCCCTTCATACACAAAGGAGGGCAGTGATTATAACCAGGAATGATTCTCTAGGGTGAAGCACAAAGGTGAGAGGTTACAGTTCAAGCTCAGCCACAACATCTTTGCAGTCGTTCCCGTGTAAGAGAGGTGAAAAACTGTCTCATGTAACTGGAATTTCTTTAAATTAACGATATTCTTTCATTTGCGAGGCTGAACAAAAATAGACGTGTAAAGATATATTTAAAGAACCACTCTATATCTCATTTAATAACATTATTTTTAGTAAAATTCTTTTATTTTTAGTTGAATCAGTTGCTGGAAAAAATCACAAAGAAATGGGAGCGTAATTTGCTGTAAGAATTGTGTTTTCAGCTAAGTTTCTTTAACTGTGAAGAGTTTCGCTCTGTAATTCTCCCTTTGGCAAGGTCTATGCATCACCATGATGTGTCTATAAACAGAATGTGAAGAGCCTGCGCCTTGCTGGATGAAGCCAGTAATTCACTAGGCACTAAGACCTGCACAGAACTCTTCTTCAGGATGTGAATTTTGTGCCATTGCTATTCACATCAGGCAAAGCAGAAGGAGTTCAGTACTTCAACGAATATATGCTTCTACGCAGAGCAGTGTCCTACAAAAAGAATGCAAAATCTAGCAATAATACATGTTTATTTGCATAACTGGATGTGGCTTTGCTCCACATGCGTTGCACTGAGTGGATTTTCAGTGTGCTTATTACTACTCGTACTACTCAGCAGATGCTCTGTCCTGCTGAAAAGTGTAAACAAATTGCTCTGGTTAATGAATGTAGCCGTTAATGTTTGTTTCTGATAATTCTGGCAATATGTTGGGTTCTTGGAAAAAAAAAACCACTTAAAAAATATCATAGAACTATAGAATCACCAGGTTGGAAGAGAATCCTGTGTTCAGTTCTGGGCCCCTCAGCACAAGGAAGATGTTGAGGCTCTGGAG
>WAAB01006896.1:12306-25809 GCA_013389865.1 Piaya cayana
TTTCACCAATTTTCTGGCTGTGTAATTTCATTGATTTCCTTTGCACAATCACGACACGTGAAATGGAGAGCAGAGCCAGGTCTTAGTCATGGTGGCTGCACAGGCAGCTCCGTGTTGTGCCTTGGGGCAAGAGGTGGAAAAGGAACTATGTTTTTTCCTCAGAATGCCTGGGCACTGTCACCATTGGGTATGTATTCTCTCCTCCTGTATGCCACATATGTGTATATGATATTCTCTTTGTAAAGGGTAAAGAGTAGGAGAGGATTGAGCAACTGATAAGAAAATGCAAGCAAAGAGGAGCAAGGGGTGGATCTAGACAGCAGCGTGTAGCTTTCCTCAGAGAAGCCAGCACAGGCTGGCACTTGTAGTGTGAAAAACCCAATATCTTTTAGTGAAACTTCACTCAGTTAGGAGCATAGCACATCCCATAGGGTTTGTTCATTGTGGCTTATGTCTATAATTGCATCCCATAAGTAATGAAATAAAATAAAAAAATCTTCATTAACATAGCATAGGATGTACTAATGATGTAAAATTGCAATTTTTGTCTAGGAGATTTGTTAAGTTAAACTACGATAGAATAATCTTGCCTGCTGGATCTAATCTCATCCTAGGAAAGAACTATTTGTTTCATTGTCCATTTAATTTTCTACATCATTTGTTTAATCAATATGCACTACAATATAGATAGCAATTTTTTGCCTAGAAAGATTTGGTTTAGCTGATGACATTACACAATGAATGATGGGAACATCGTCAATATATCTTGAGATACATGATAGTGGTGTATCTCAGGAAATCCTGCTTGAAAAATTTTTATTGTCTTAACTAGCAGTGTAGCATCATGTGGAATGCAGGCTCTCTAATCATAGACTAGAATCATAGAATGACCAGGTTGGAAGAGAACCACCAGATCATCGAGTCCAACCATTCCTATCAAACATTAAACTAAGGTTTCTAAGTCTGAAAGGATAATTTCCATCTGCAGTTGTGCGTCAGAATTAATGTTAACATCCTGGCTCTTTTGTTTGACAAGAGCTACAAATGAGATTATTATTTATGGAGTCAGAGAACACTTGTAGGTCTGATCCAGACCTAACTTACCAAGGACCAACAAGCAAACAACAAGTCACTGGGCACTGGAACAGGCTGCCCACGGAGGGAGTTGAGTCACCTTCCATGGAGGGGTTTAAGGTGTGGGTGGATGAGGTGCTGAGGGACATGGTTTAGTGTTTGATAGGAATGGTTGGACTTGATGATCCGGTGGGTCTCTTCCAACCTGGTGATTCTATGATTCTATGTCATGGTTCCCCATGGCTGGCAGCAGATACTGTTGTAAATAATCGTGTGCCATGGGCTGTACCACCTTTCTCAGAGATGACCTCCTGAGAACTGGTAGAGGAAGCAGAGGTCAGGTGAAGTGCAGAAGTGTGACAAGAGCTCTCCTCCTTCCTTTAGAGAGCAGAGCTGCCTCTGCTCAAATTGGCCTGGTCCCACTGGAGGCTTCCTTATGTGCTACAAAGCACCAGACAGTCCAGACATTGGTCTGGCTGCAGTGCCAAAATGCCACTAAAGAAACTGAACTGGGGTGAGCGTTAGGTCTGCAGCCCAAAATAACTGCTTTGTATCACTGCTGTTAGGCTGCACCTGCTTTTGATCATTTTGTAATCATGAAATCGTGTAATATGCTGCAGCTGCACACCTCCTGTTACCAAGTTCTTGGAGCAAGTTACAAATAAGTCAGATGTTCAGATTCTCTCCAAGTGTGCAGATAAGGAGAGATTTTTGGTGCAGATGTCTATTTTTTTCAGAATTAAATTTTTCCTTGGTATTTCTACCACAGAGTGTAGTGTCCCTGTAACATATCCATCTACTGTTTAGATATGCTACATCTTTTTTAAAATGAGCTCTTTGGAGGCACACAGGAATTGAACAATTAAATTCATTTTCTCCTTGTGGGGTCTAATGATATCAGTAGAATAACCCATGTGTACTAATATGCCCTCAACCATTCCATATGTTAATATTTCTCACCTCATAGCATTCCTGTGCTAGCCATGGGTACTGGCTGAATGACAATAGTTTTACTAAAAGGAAATCCTGATTTAGAGGAGCTAGATGCAGTTTCTCAAGTCAATGCTTGAACATCCAAATCTTTGCAAGTGGGAGAGAAAAGCCTCTTTCGTAAGCTGAAGGTCCTGAAGCTGTTCTGCTTGTTTCTGCATCTAGTCCCATGAAAGAAGGCAAGTGTAGGGGCATGGAAATCAAAAGGAGCATGAAAATGGTCCCGATTTATTCAGCATGTTTGGCTAGGGATGGAAAATGTGGCTCATTTTCTTCATAGCAATCTGTACAGTGCTGGTGACCTAAACAGTGTTAGTAACACGCGGATGTTTTAGCTGTTGCTGAATGGGCCTTGCACAACATCAGGGCTTTCTCTCTTTCTCACCTTACTTCCAGTAGTGAGGAGGTTGGTGATAGGCAAGACGCTGGGAGGGAGCACAACAAAGACAGCTGACCCGAACCCCAACTGATCAAAGGGATATCCCATACCATCTAATGTCATGTTCAGCAAGAAAAACTGTGGGGGAGTTTTTTACAAGGTAGTTGTTACTTGGGAACTGGCTCGGTGTTTGTCCATTGGTGGTGAGTGATGGTTTATCTTTTTTATCCCTTATGGAACTGTCTTTATCTAGACCCACAATTTTACTCACTTTTTGCCCTTTCCAATGTTCTCCCCATCCTGCTGGAGTGGCCCCCAATCTATCATAAGCACGGTGTTTTTTAAATTAGAATGAGGCTAGTGAGGACCCTCTTAGATTTAGTGCTCAGTGGGCAGTATCCCTTTATGAATCACTTCCAACATTTTTCCTTCTCATAACTGTGTTATTTGCTGTGATATCACAGGCTCAGCTTGTTTTGACTGTTAAGGTCACGCTCGCTCTCGGCCTCATGCAGACCTAAGTAAGGTCAAGTATTTGTTGACAGGAGACCATAGTGTGTTTATTCAAGTGAATGAGATTCTGTGGATAGTCTGGGCTGAGGTATTCTCCCAAGGGGATATCTTTATTCTCAGAGGAGAAGGGCACGCTTATGCAAAGAATCACTTCTCTTTGTGGTCCAGTAAATCATGACTCACAGTTCACTAAGTGGCATCGCTTCATCGGGAAGGTAAATTATCTCAGACCAGACAGCCTGTGTACGCTTAGGATGTTCTTTCTGTGGGGAATTATATAGATTTCAACTTGTTCACGCTGAAGATGCTACATTGCATAGTGCTTTCCTGAACTAGCAATTTACCCACTGAGCTACTGGATAAAACAAATACTCCAACCGCAGAGAAGCAGAAATATTTGTGGCTGTAATGTTTTAAAATAACAAATTCTAGAAGTGTGTGGACATATGCTTGCCTCTTGGATTAAGAGCTAGGCAGCTGTGAAGGACATTTAGTCCTGGGTGAATTCTAACTAGAAATGAACATTGTAACTGTGTTGAGCTACTGAAATTTGCTCCAAACTCAAGACCCCATGTTCATGTTTTTCATTGTCAGCTGAGAAGCATTTAAACCAGGTTGATATGCATTAAGTTATGCAGGAATATCACTTATACAGCTTTCCTAATACATTTCAATAAGGTGTGGGAGGAACCCACCTGGTGAGGTACTATTACCTGATTCTTCCTTCACCTATTTTTTAGGAAATTCACACAGAAGTAAGACTCTAGGTATGCGCTTCCAGTTAACTGGCTTAGGAATCTGGTCAGGACTTAACCAGTAAGACCAAGGAAACAGTAAATATGGGGGTAAAAAACTGAAAGAATAACATGGGATAGTGGGCTTTGTCCACAGAAGTCATCTCAAATTGAACTAGAAAATGTGAACCTTCAAAGTCAACCTTTCCCGTCCATGGTCTTATATTTTCCTTGTAATTTTCCAGCTGGTGAAACATGGAACAGAACTTATTTTGTCTTGCATTTCTGCAACAAATTGAAAATTTATGTCAGTACGTGAAAAAAAAAAAACCCTAATATTTTAACATGTAAGATTGTTTTACTGAGAAAAGGTGCATCTCAAATTTGTGATCTGAAATTTTCCGTTTTTATGAAATTCGGCTGTATAGAAACACTTTTGCCTTTGGAATAAACAATTTTAGGGTTGCTTCCTAGGCTTTGTACGATACAAAGGATTTGAAATACTGGCATTGTTTAGGAAAAAAAGAATGATCACTTTTAGTGATTTTATTCTTTAAGTCAACACTCTTCCACCAGCAGTGTTAGCAGACATGTATGTTCACTTTTTCCTTTACATACCTTTCACTGTAACAAATAGTGAAATTTTGTAGAATAAAAAATAAACTTGTTATTTCTTTTCAGCTCGTTAAATCAGTATCTCTTGTTAGTCATAACTTCAGTTTACAAGATACAACTCTACAGTTATCCTTGTCATCAAATACGCCGTGGTTGAATGTAGTGTGACATGTTGAAATTAGCTGCAGAAAAAAGAAAGCTCTGAAAAATCTTCCAAATGCAAAGATATATATATATATTTGTATATATGCAGTTAACTAGAACTCCTGACTGTGGAGCATTATCCAGATGTGGAGACTTCAACATATATGATTTGGTAGTTGCTTTTTATGTTTCATAGGTTTATCAATGAAGGCTGAATTTTATGCGATTCAGGCAAGGCAATTTTGCACATTGGATGACACTTGACTTTGCTTACTAAACAATTTGTTATTCTTTCTCATCTAAGTATTCTCTTCTTTTTCTGTATTGCTGTCATCAGGGACATGTATGTGTGTATGTGACGGAATAATTATTCTTAAGATTGCATTCACTAGGAATTAATTAGATGGATTTAGTTTTATCTTTTTGTGTTGATGGTGGCCAAGAGCATGAGATGTCTTTCTTCATTGATAAGTTTAGGAAAAGCAAAAGGAGGGGGGCTTGAGAACAAGTCTTACGAGGAACGACTGAGANAGGCTCAACATAAGGAAAAAATTCTTCATGTAAAGTGTCCTTGAGCACTGGCAGAGGCTGCCCAGGGAGGTGGTTGAGTCACCTTCCCTGGAGGTGTGTAAGGTGTGGGTGGACGAGGTGCTGAGGGACATGGTTTAGAGACTGTTGGGAATGGTTGGGCTCGCTGATCCGATGGGTCTCTTCCAACCTGGTGATTCTGTGCATCTGTGATTCTGAAGTTCTAATACCCATAAATGATTTTCCCTTTGAGAGTCTGATGGTAAATATCAAATACTGTTTACCAAGCAGCCTGGCCATGTCATCACAGGGTCAACAACAAGAGCAGCCTTGCTTTCTTATACCAGTGTAGTTAAAAATGATCTCATCTTTTCTCCTGCCTCAAACCCTCCTTGTTGGCTTAACGTACTGCTTTTGGCTTCTGTTCCTTTGTTCTTTACTCCATCCCATTGCCCTCTTTCAGCAACTTAAAATAAGTCAATATATTAACATCTGCCTCGCAAGCATGTTATTAGTTAATAAACAACTTTCTCAACTAGAAATCTAATGCTGAGCATGAATTCTATGATGCAAACCAATGCCTTATTCCAATCCTAAATATTTTTACTGATTGTGGCAGTATTGCTACCTTATCTTTACAATTTTTCTCAATTTTAACAGTATTTATACCTGAAGTGACTAACCTCCCACCCCTACCCCCCAGACCCTTTTTTTTCCCTGGCAAATCTCTTGGTGATCCTTCCCATCCTGAGATGATAAATGGTTGCACGAACCCTTCCAGAGCAGACAATCTGAAGAAATATGTAGCTTGTAGCATGTATAGCTCTTACCCTCATGTGTAAGTACTGCCTGTGTTAAGAAAGCTGTTATGTTAACCAGGAATTTAGAAGTCTCCTTCATTCCTGCACTCATAGAAGCTTCTTTCAGTCGAGTGGATTAGCAAACTATTTTCTGAGGAACGTCTTCTGTGACACATTTTTTGGTGATGGCATTTTGACTGTTATTAACATATATAACTACACATAACTTTGTGTTTCTCAGCAGCAGAGTAACAACTCCGGTTCTGCTGTCATCTCAGTTTTATTATGCCTATATCCAAAGAACTGTAAGGACAGAGATTTCTTTTCAATTTATGGCTTCCTATTTATGTTTATGATTTCCCTCTGTTTAACTGCAGAGAAGTTGAAATAAACCTATCGTGTATAAAATTTCACTTCTTAATTTCTTTTTACCTCTCTGACCCTGAAGTGCTGCTGATGTTGCCCTTACTGTTGTTTGGTTTTGAGGAAATCTGCTCATTTTCTTTTGGAAAGCTTTAGAAATTCTTGTCATTTGGCTGAAAAAAAAAAGCAGTATTTCTCTGAAAGATTCCTGAAGTTGTCAGCTTGGTTCTCTTAGGGCTGTGAATCATTTAGCAGGAGCTACGACAGATCTGTCAAATCTCATGTGTTATATATAGGTCTCATTCAGTTGGTCCCTGTCTCTGGCTCATGTATTTTCAACAGCTCACAACATCTTTTATATTCTTTGAGCCCTGACATTAAGGGAATTGCTGACCATGTAGCGAGACAGAGGAATGCTGGGTTTAAGGAATGCTTTCCTTAAAGCTGATGGTGCCAACTAGAGAGGGGAAATATTAATACCTTTTACTGGGAAGGGCATGACCCTCTGCTGGGTTAAAAACTGTCTGGATAGCTGGGCCCAAAGAGTTGTGGTAAATTGAGTTAAATCCACTTGGAGACTGGTCACAAGTGGAGTTCTCCAGGGCTCAAAGAATGGTCTTGAGCACAGTTCTGTTCAATACCTTTATCAATGGTCTCGAGGGGCTTGAATGTACCCTTAGTAAGTTTGTGAATGACCCTAAGCTGGGAGGAAGTTTTCATCTGCTTGAGGGTAGGGAGGCTCTGCAGAGGTATTTCAACAGGCTTGATCAATGTGCTGAGACAAACACGATGAGGTTTAACAAGGCCAAGCACCAGGTCCTGTGCTTGTGACACAACAACCCTGTTTAGTCCTACAAGATTGGAAAAGCTGCCTGGCAGAGAAGGACCTGGGAGCATTAGCTGAATATGAACCAGCAGGGTACCCAAGTGGCCAAGAAAACCAATGGCATCTTGGCCTGTAACAGAAACAGAATGGACCAAAGTAGTGATTGTACCCCTGTACTTGGAATTGGTGAAGTCACACCTTGAATACTGTGTTCAGTTTTGGGTCCCTACAAGAAAGACAAGGCGCTGGAGCATGTCCAGAGAAGAGCAACGAAGCCGGTGAAGAGGGGTAGAGAACAAATCTTATGAGCAGCTGAGGGAACTGGGGTTGTTTGGCCTAGAGAAAAGGAGGTTGAGGGGGGAGCCTTACAACTGTCTACAACTACCTGAAAGGAGGTTGTAGTGAGGTGGTGGTTGGTCTCTTCTCCCAAGTGACAGGTGATAGGACGAGAGGGAATGGCCTCAAGTTGCACCAGGGGAGGTTCAGATTAAACATTAGGAAAAATTTTTCACAGAAAGGGTCATTGGGCACTGGAAGAGGCTGCCCAGGGAGGGGGTTGATTCACCTTCCCTGGAGATACTTAAAGGATGGATAGATTAAGTGCTTAGGGATATGGTTTCATAGTAGTCAGGTGTGGTTGGACTTGATCTCAAATGTCTTTTCCAACCAAGCAATTTTATGATTTTATGAAAACAGAATGTCCTTCCATTATTGTTTGATCTTTCTTGGTCTCACAACAGAAACAATCACAGACAGTGTAGAGACAGATAAATGCATAAAAATGTAGATAAACCAGCTTGTCTTGAACCTTATTGAATTGGCTTTGTTGTATCCTTTGTTTCCATCCTGTCTCTTCCACTTACTGTGTCTTGCATGTTACTTGGAGACTTAAAATTCAGTGGAATACCAGCGCTTTTCTACAAAGACTGTCTAGGTAGAGGGTTGCACGGTTGTCTTCACCATCTCAAACTTCACTCGGAGGTTTGTTTGATCAGATTGATTCAATTCTCTGCTGATGGTATTTTCAGGCCAGATGTAGTATGTGGTAAAAATGATACTTTGTAGCTAGATAAATCTTGTGTCATTCCTAATTATCTACAACGGCATCTTATTCTTCAAGAATTCTTGGTTGTAAATACATACACATGTTTATTTTTGTGCACAGTGCTGCTGTCATATCTCAGATACCCCAGATAAGTTGTGTGCATGTAGGAATGTCCAACTGGAAAGAGAAGATATGCCCAGAAAAGCCTAAATATGATAGCCCCTCCTGGATTGTGAAAGGAAGCTTTAAAACTGCTGAATAAAGCAACTCTGTTCACAGCTTGCATTTTGTATTGGGTAGGTAGAGGAGGAGGGAATTGCTATATAAGTATCTGAGGAACAGAACGTGAACTGGTTTACCCCTGTCGGTTGATGTTACAGAAGATGTAAAGTGAGGGGGAGATGGAGTGTTACTATATTTTTTTTTTCTTAGTGATGTTATTTTTGTTTGGGGTTTTTGTTGTTAATGTTTTTTCATTTTATAGGAACATTTCCCAGGTTGTTAGCTGAAAAAACTTGAGGACTTGCACATTTACTGTTCTAAACAAAGGCTAAAATACATGTTACTCTGTGACCTTTTAGAGCCCTAATATAATTTCTGTTGCTTTTTTTCATTGCTAGTGACATCTGTTTCCTTACTGCAATCTACTCCTTGAGCTGCCTCCTTACTGTCCTGAATAGGTGATTATGTTTCCTACAAAAGTAAATATCTACTAGAAAGGGCACAAAATGACATTTTGAGAAGTTTGAGACATTAGTAGATGGAAAGTTAGTCTGGTGTTTTCCATCTGAGTCACGGCCATAGTAGGGTTTGTCGGGTGTTTATCTTTGGCTCTTTCAGTAGTAGTTAATAGTTAGTAGTGGATTAAATAGTTAGTAATAGTTAGTAGTTAATAGTTAATAGTTTAAAAGTTAGTAGTTTCAGTTAGTAGTGGATTAAAACTGATGCAAAGAAATTTCATATGGCATCAGAATTCCATAAGTGAATCACATATTTTTTTTTTTCTTGAAACTTCTAATTCGTGTCATTGTTATGATACAGTTTCCCCAAACATTAGGAATGGATTTAACGGCAGCGTTAGAGCTGTGGTCATAAATCCAGCCCATGTCCACACTATGCAGTGATTAACTAGTTTCTGCAACTACATAGATCTCTACGGATATCTGTAACCCACAAGGTGAGGTGATTGCTCATAACTACGGAGCAGATATCCCATACATCACTGCATGTAAGCATCAATCCTTTTCAAGGTTAAAAGGATATTTCTCAAAAGCAGGCATTGCTGCCATTCACAAAGGCAATAAAACAAGCAGGTTTTAAGTCTTGAGCAGTTTTGTTACTGTTGGAATTTCTTAGATTGAGAGATAAGCATTTTAAGCCTGCTAGCCAGCAGAAAACAATATCAGTGGCATAGTTGCAGAATACAACTTCTGTGCTCATCTTCTCCTAATATTTTGAGTTTCCATCAGCAGAAGGCTATATGGACACTGCTACGTGTACGGATGGGCTTGATGATCTCAAAGGTCTTTTCCAACCTAGTGGTTCTATGATATCTGATGGGACATGCAACCGTGGCTGCCCCGTCCATCCACTTTCCTTCTTTGGTGTTAATCCTCTATTTCAAATGTAAGTGAAATATCTGTCTTGCTGTGTGTATCTCTTAGGGGATTTTTTTTTCTGTTTGTTTTTTTTTCCTGGTCAAATTACACTGCAAAATACATAAATGTAGTCATGTTGTAAATGTTTTTCTTATACCATATATGCAAGTTCAAGGATTTTATTTTCAAATTCTAATGCAATGTAACTGTCTGGCTGGGTGTGGATGAGATCCTTTTGGGGCTATTTCACAGAATCACAGAATCACCAGGTTGGAAGAGACCCATCGGATCATCAAGTCCAACCATTCCTATCAAACACTAAACCATGTCCCTCAGGACCTCGTCTACTTGTGCCTTAAACACCCCCAGGGAAGGTGAATCAACTACCTCCCTTTGCTTCTACTGAGCCTTATTCATTATTACATGAGCTACTGTCATATCCATCCTTACCAGGAAAGACAACTGACTTTATAAATGAGAATGCCTCTCAGTGCAAGTTCAGTTTACAGCGTTGGCCAAAGCACTTTTCGTGTGGTTTTGGGTGAAGGAAACATTATTTGTGTCCTCTGTAAAGTGACAGTTCATATTTTTATCTCAGAGGTTTTTGGGGAGAACAAATCCATTAATATACGTAAGAAGCTCAGAAACTGCACAAGAATCATAAAAGTCTAGAAAATTACGAAAACTTTTCTGGATGATATAAACTAGATGATAGCTTGAGGATCCACCCCTTCTTTCTTCTCTTGTGCTTTTCTTTTTCTAATTCTCTGTTGTTTAAATAAATTCTTCTTACTAAGAAGAAATACATGTAAACCAAAAGTAAATAATTTATTCATAGTGTTGAAATAGTTTACCTTGAGCACCTTTAAGATGGAATTCAGTTTTTTTCACATTCAAAAAATATATTGTTTTCTACCCAAGATCACATAATGCACTCTTAGATGCGCAAGGAGTTTTCCTAGAATGTACAAGAAAAGCTATTTATTATTTTGACTTAAAATCAATTTAAACGCAGTCCCTTTTGGAACATTAGTATTTGTCAGACCATTTTTATGTCCCTGGTGATCTTAATGGAGTATCAGAAACTCTTTAAACTCGCCAGGTCTTTGTTCATCTTCATTTGCAGGTGATTATTTTTTATATAGGAGAAATGCTATCCTTTAAAAATTATTCTCCATAGCTCATGAATTGACCTTGGCAGAGGAAAAGTGTACTCTTTAGTGGAGAATTTCAGAGGGAGATAATGTTGTAGAGGCACATTAACAACACATTTTCACAAATAACCTCTCCAGAATGCAATAAGCTTAGCAGTTGTTTACAGAGATATAATTAATACACAAAAATATACCTTATTCTGATTTAATCTCATTTAATGTTTTCAGTTAATATTTAACATAATTTTGATTTGGAGGTGCGTTTAGATGCACGGTTACAGTAGGGCATGTGTGTCTTCTCTGGCAATTTTTAGTAAATCTGTAGATTATGTGTGAAAAATTTAATGTAAAGCATGCTAAGTATGTGATGGCTTAAAAAATCAGAAGAAGCATTATTTGGAAAGCTGTTGATGAAGTGTCAAATGACCAACTTAAACCAAAAATTCTCAAGACTAACAATTATCTTCCCTTTTCATGTGTGCATGTAGATGTCAACTTGCATGTACATGGGCATGTTAATAGAACTCACCTTGAAGAGCTTTTGCACAATATTAGTGCATGCAAATAAAAATTGGGATGTTTAGCACAATCTGATATTGATATGTGTTGCAAGCCTCCCCACCCCAACAGTCAGCTCTCCACAACATTTCAAATGATTCTCATATAACTTAATCCTTGATATAATTTTTAGGTGTTTTGATTGCTCTCTACAACTACCTGAAAGGAGGTTGTAGAGAGGAGGGAGCTGGGCTCTTCTCCCAAGTGACAGGGGACAGGACAAGAGGGAATGACCTCAAGCTCCACCAGGGGAGATTTAGGCTAGAGATTAGGAGGAAGTTTTTTACGGAAAGGGTCATTAGGCATTGGAACAGGCTGCCCAGGGAGGTGGT
Source organism: Piaya cayana (assembly GCA_013389865.1). Taxonomy (NCBI): domain Eukaryota; kingdom Metazoa; phylum Chordata; class Aves; order Cuculiformes; family Coccyzidae; genus Piaya; species Piaya cayana. Next base: position 23,960 of record WAAB01006896.1, read on the forward strand.
TGATTCGCCTTTCCTGGAGGTGTTTAAGGCACAAGTAGACGAGGTGCTGAGGGACATGGTTTAGTGTTTGATGGGAATGGTTGGACTCAATGATCTGATGGGTCTCTTCCAACCTGGTTATTCTATGATTCTATGATTCTATGATATACAATGTAAAGAGCAAATTTTCACCTTTATGAACATTCAGCATTAGTTGTTAACATCCTTCTGGCTCTCTACGTGCAAAATATTTTGCAACATGCTAACCGGTATATTGCAGTTTTCTGGAAGCAAAAAGAAGCATATGACAATCATTTTTACAGTACATATTATTTTTAATATTTTCTCAGTGTTATAACTTGTCCTCCTAATCTATCATCAGATTTGATGCATACAGTCAGGCATCTGGTCGGCTTTTTGCAGATGTCTTCTGAATTTTGGACATAAATCCATAAATAAATATGTATTTTCTCTTGGACTTTGGGGTTAAAGTAAATGTGCAAGAATCAGTAACTCTGGTCTTTCTTGACTTGCAACAATTAACAAGAGATTTTTATAGTCATAAAGTAGCAAATTTCCCTTGCTATACAGGAAAACTCTGGAAGCTGAGGTCAGATCATCTGTCTAAAGTCCATTTTTCCCCTTAACAGAAAATTAGAAATATCAAAGTAAGTAATTTTAGCCTAACATAATCTGTATACAACTGTTAGCTCTAAGAATGATGGAGTTTGCATGAGTTTATTTGTCTTCTTGCAAAACGGCTGTGAGAATTATGTGTAAATAATAAATGGAGGAGCTGGCTGCAGCATGAAAGGTAATTGATAATAAGAATAGGAAAAAAAGAAGCCATGTTTTTAATTTGGAGAGAAGAAATGATCAACAGAAAAATACGTTTATTTCAAACTCTAGGCTTCTGTGTAAGAGAGAGAACAGAATGAAAGGAAAGAAATAGCTCATAATGAAACTAAGTTTCTCTTCATCATAATATGATAGTCCCTGTTTTGTGTTCCTCTGAGAAGAATAATGTGCTTGTACTATCTAGGATGTGCATCATGAGGTAAATGTGTTGAAAAGTATCTTCAAGAATCCCTTGGTTGTATTGAAACAAAGGAGGTTTTGCCAAAATCAGCCTGCTTAGAGCTGGGTATTGCACATTGCATATGAAAAAAAGAGGTGGCAGTTGGCGTGTCTAAAAACTTTTGCTCTTTTACTGGAGTTAATATTGTCAGAATGATGAGGTAGAGCTGGTAGAACGGTAGAGTAGAACAAGCAGGATTCATAAAGAGGTTCCTTCAGTTCACAGAAATTTCTTAATAATCTTGTTACATTGCATTTTATTACAATATTAAACTGTTATTTTGATCCAGGAAAAACTATTTTAGTACTCAAGTTCTACAGATTTTTTTTTGATGAAAATGACTTTATGTCAGCACGTAGAATAGGGTGATTTTCATAGAATCATAGAATAACCAGGTTGGAAGAGACCCACAGGATCATCAAGTCCAACCATTCCTATCAAACACTAAACCATGTCCCTCAGCACTTCATCCACCTGTGCCTTAAACCCCTCCAGGGAAGGTAAATCAACCTCCTCCCTGGGCAGCCCGTTCCAATGCCTAATGACCCTTTCAATGAAAAATTTTTTCTTTATGTCGAGCCTGAACCTCCCCTGGCAGAGCTTGAGGCCATTCACTCTCATCCTGTCCCCTGTCACTTGGCAGAAGAGCCCAGCTCCCTCCTCTCCACAACCTCCTTTCAGGTAGTTCTAGAGAGCAATGAGGTCTCCTCTCAGACTCCTCTTCTCCAGGCTAAACACCCCCAGCTCTCTCAGCCGTTCCTCATCAGGCCTGTTCTCCAGCCCCTTCACCAGC
>WAAB01006896.1:28083-57853 GCA_013389865.1 Piaya cayana
TTAGTTGTTCTATGATTCTATGATTTTTCTCCTTAGTTGCTTTTGCCTCACCTGTGTTCCTAGTGGGAAGTCTTCTCATGCTTGTTGCAATGCAGTGAGAGAAGCTGTTTCAACGTCTGATCTACACAAATGGTTGCAGGCTCCTTCAATACCCTGTTGGTTACTAGGTGTGTTGGATGCTAATAGGTTAAAACATAATTCACTATTGACCTGGTTTTGCATTCTGAGGATAAGAGATGTTTGTGAATCAGTTGGCCAGTACAGAGATTATTTTCAAGTCTGGTGCTTGCTTATTTTTAATCTCTTCTGTAGATTGGTAGCTGAAATCCAAAAGGTTGAACCAGGTTATGAAGAGATGAAGCAATATATAATTTATTTTCAATGAAACTTACAACAAAATGTTGATTAAAAAAAACCCCAAACCTCATCACAAAGAAAGTTCATTAGGAGGATTTTGTGGGAGGGGTATGGCAGGGGGCTTAAAACACTGGATTTTGTCATTATCTCTTCCTCCTTGTAAGCTCTCTAATACTTCCCAATCCCTGCCACTGAGTGACCTTTGCTTAGAGGGTTGGATGGCGTCCTTCGACACAACCTCGCTGTTAGAATGCAGGAACGACACTTGAAAAATCACCCATACATCAGAAAAACGAAACAGGGGGAGCATGAGGGAGAAGTTGTTGGATATTTCCTTTATTCTCCTCTTTTGCTTTCTTTCAGGTGTCAACTTGAAAATTAGGTGTGTGAAATATAAAGAGACAAAACATGGACCTAATTTTAAAAATGATTAAAGATTTTTTTAAGATCAAATCTGATCTTGGCATATTTTCAGACAGACTTTCTCCAGTAGCCTGTAAATCTTTGCCAAATTCATGTGGACAGCACAGAGACAGTGGCATGTAGGTTAGTCCTAAAATTAGAAAGAATTCTGATTTAAGACTTGATTTTTTTTTTTTTTTAACTTAAGAACCTTGATTTCAAAAGTGGACAGCAGTGGTTTTCCCTGCCGTGAAGGCTATTGCTGATTTTTTCTGAAAACTGGATGCCTGTAGGGCGGACTATGTACTTGCTTTTTTCAAAGAGTTTGAAGAAGGTGCACAGCCTCCATGAATTGCAGTGACAAGTAGACATTTAATTTACTTCACTATTTTTAAAATTCTTCTTTAAGACTTCAAGTATTTTAAATTCATTTATCGGTCTTAACTTTTAGAAGGCTTTAGAATTTTTTTTCATACAATTTTATGTGGTTATTTAAGCAAAACTTTTCATAGAATNTGCTCTTCTCTGGACTCACTCCAGGGCCTCAACATCCTTCTTGTGGTGAGGGGCCCACAACTGAACACAGGATTCGAGGAGCGGCCTCCCCAGTGCCGAGTACAGAGGGAGAAGAACCTCCCTGGACCTGCTGGTCACACTCTTTCTGTGTGCTAAAAATTTTTTTTAAGACTTGAATTTTTTTTTTGCAACCAATTGAATATTCTTAGTTTAGATTTCTAAGAAGGAATAGTTTTTTGCTATGTTGAAGCAGCAAAACAGAAGGAATAGTAAATGTATCTTGGCTGTTGGTGATGATGCATCATGTTTTGTATTGAGTTTGCTTAGCATTTTAATTTTTATCACTTCAACTGAAAAGCAAAGGAAAAATACATTTGACACTGCTCATAGTGTCAGTTGTATCCACTTCTCAGTATAGTATCTACTGGATGTGAAGTTCACTAAGCCTTAGATAAGCTTTTTGGTAAATTGGATTAAGGAACCCATTCAGAATATATCTATTATATATAGAGATGTATTCATGTATATGAGTGCTAAGAAGCTAGGTATATTAGTTAAATTGTTATATAGCTCCTGAATTTACAAATCTGTGTTGTTAAGTGGGTGGACATAGATGAATATTGGAAGTTACTGTAGTTAAGACTTCCATCTATAAGTGAAATCATTGCTTCTTAAAAATAAAATTTAGTGATTTCAAATCTTGTTTCTTTTCAATAACAGTGGCTTAGAGAAAGTGGTATGCAACTATCATGACTTTGAAAATTAGTATGGAGTGATTGAGAGAAAATATCAGATGTTTGAAGTGAGATTTATCTCCTTAAAACATAAGGGAATCCTAATGTACATAAAAAACCTGCAGGGAACATTCTCAATAATGTGTTTTGCAAATATTGTGGTATAGTATAGGAGTACTTTTTGTTGATAAGAGGCGTCGTATCCAATTCCTGCCCCAACACCAATTCACGGAAATAGTATCTTGCATGTTCTCACTCCAAGCAAACCCAGAGAATTTAATGTTATCCATCTGAGAAAATCTAGTCATCTGCGTTTCCTCTGTGACATCATCTGGCAACTCTTATATGTCCATGTAAGAGGATGAATCATCCTCTTGGATGAAAATCTTCCCCCCGTTGAGTAGCAAAAAGATATTAAATGACTGACACCCCTGGTTAGGTTGCTTAAAAACAGGGGGGGACAATTGTACCTTAGGACTAGTGGGAGTTGCGTAAATCAAAATAACCCCTGAGGCTACTCTATCTTAGGCCAGAGTTCAGGGTATCGCAGTACCAAAACACAGCAGAGAAATCAGGGTTAGTTGTTTCCTAATGCTGTCTGATAAAAATGAGGTTATTACAGTTTGAAATCTATTTTCTATGAGTAACCATTGTCCTTCTGGGAAAATGCACTTTAGATTCTTATAATGAAGGTGTTTGCCATTCTAGCAAAATAGGCAAGTAGTCAGAATTCACAGAAAACACAAATCTAGGAATAAGAAGGTGGTTAGAAACCAGATCTGAGACTGAAACAATCAGATAATTCTTTAGTTGCCCCTCCTGGAAGCTGTTACAGGTGATGGGGACGCTCATAAACATCTCTGGAAGTAAAAATAGACTGGGTGTTGGTGGAGAATTGTCACTTTCCTTCCATCCTGGAAACTCAATTTAAGTCTTTATTAGACATGGCATTTTTTTCTGTCTAACTTTTTCATTAAAAGGAAACATCTTGTAGGTGTGTGGCAGAAAAGAGAAAGAAATTGAAATGTAGACTCTGGAAAATAGCTCAAAAAGTGCTAAGCAACTTCACGAGTACTCTGTCCATGGATCTAGGTGTGTTTCAGACAAATTAGGTGATTAGATTTTTATTTTATTTTCATTAACAAACGATTACTTATTTTAACCAAAGGTTTCTACCTGTGTTCTTATGCCAGATTTTAATTCATATATATTAGGCTACAGGGAGCAATATGATTGCACAGGCTTCTTTAGCATTCAAAAGATAATTTATGTTGGATGAGACAAAACGAGGTCAAGTTGTATCAGCTTGCTTGGTGCTCTGTTCTGTTGAATGCTAAAAATCCCCAAGGATGGAAATAATATCGCTGTTCTGGGCTCCTGTTCGGTGTTTTAGCACCCTCACAGTTAGAAACGTTTGCCTGAAACCTGATTGGAATTTTCCATGTTGCAGCTTGTATGTGTTGCCTCTCGTTCTGTCACTATGTGCTTCTGAGAGTATCTCAGTACATTTCTTGACTGGGAAGCCCCAGATTGGACACAATACTCCAGATGCAGTTTCACAGCTGCTGAACTGGGAGGAATTCCCTTGTCCTGCTGTCTGTGTTCTTGCTAAGGCAGCTCAGTAGGGAGTTAAGCCCCTTTTCTTCAGCATGTGTCTCAGGGTCTCTGAAAGGCAGCCCCACCTTCATTCAGCTACTCTCCTCCATTCAGTATCATATCTGAATGATATGATTTTCTTGATCTTGGAAGACATGGTTTTGTTCAGGACTACAGTTTAGCTTAGTATCATTCTGATAAAGTGAAAGGCTCTAGATAATTTGTATTTTCTCTAGGTGTGGCAGACTGATCTTTGCTTCAAGGCTTCAGTCTGGAAAGAATGACAGTGACTCTCAGGGGAGTCATTTGATTAAAGCAGGAGCTACATGATGTGATTAGACTAAGATCCAGGTGAAAGGTTTATAGAAATACGCAATAAAAATACTACTGTTGCTATAAAGAATGCATGAATGCGAGTGTTTGGATGTGAAAGCACTAGGAGAAGTGGTGAAAGAAGAGATAAAAGAATTATTTATGTTGATGGTATCTAGATCAGTATTTAATAAAATCATATCTACATGTATTTTCACAGAAAGGGTCATTGTGCACTGGAACAGGCTGCCCACGGAGGAGTTTGATTCCCCTTCCCTGGAGGGGTTTAAGGGACAAATGGATGAGGGCCATGGTTTAGTGTTTGATGGGAATGGTTGGACTCGATGATCCGGTGGGTCTCTTCCAACCTGGTTGTTCTATAATTCTATGATTCTGTTTGTCTTTCCTGTTTGTGGTGAGGTTTTTTTTTCCTTTGAAATAATCATTAGCTCATGTCTTAAGAAATGAGGAACAGGAGAGACTTTATATATTCTCATAGAGACTCTGAAATAAAGATGTGGATGGTGGTNTACCCCAGATGCAGTTTTACAGCTGCTGAGCTGGGAGGAATTCCCTTGTCCTGCTGTCTGTGTTCTTGCTAAGGCAGCTCAGTAGGGAGTTAAGCCCCTTTTCTTCAGCATGTGTCTCAGGGTCTCTGAAAGGCAGCCCCACCTTCATTCAGCTACTCTCCTCCATTCAGTATCATATCTGAATGATATGATTTTCTTGATCTTGGAAGACATGGTTTTGTTCAGGACTACAGTTTAGCTTAGTATCATTCTGATAAGGTGAAAGGCTTTAGATAACCTGTATTTTCTCTAGGTGCGGCAGACTGATCTTTGCTTCAAGGCTTCAGTCTGGAAAGAATGACAGTGACTCTCAGGGGAGTCATTTGATTAAAGCAGGAGCTACATGATGTGATTAGACTAAGATCCAGGTGAAAGGTTTATAGAAATATGCAATAAAAATACTACTGTTGCTATAAAGAATGCATGAATGGGAGTGTTTGGATGTGAAAGCACTAGGAGAAGTGGTGAAAGAAGAGATAAAAGAATTATTTATGTTGATGGTATCTAGATCAGTATTTAATAAAATCATATCTACATGTATTTTCACAGAAAGGGTCATTGTGCACTGGAACAGGCAGCCCACGGAGGAGGTTGATTCCCCTTCCCTGGAGGGGTTTAATGGACAAATGGATGAGGGCCATGGTTTAGTGTTTGATGGGAATGGTTGGACTCGATGATCCGGTGGGTCTCTTCCAACCTGGTTGTTCTATAATTCTATGATTCTGTTTGTCTTTCCTGTTTGTGGTGAGGGTTTTTTTTCCTTTGAAATAATCATTAGCTCATGTCTTAAGAAATGAGGAACAGGAGAGACTTTATATATTCTCATAGAGACTCTGAAATAAAGATGTGGATGGTGGGTTTTTTTTTTTTTATTCCTTACCATCCCACAGTAAAATTTAAAGTATAGTTAAAATATATTGTTGCCCTTGGTGTAGACAGCACATCTTTAACAACTGTGAAGAGCCTGCTCACCTTCAGCTCCTAGATTTAGTACATCACATTGGTTTTAATAAATATTACTACTGCAGTTCATCTTCATGTAGTTCAGTGCTAAGTAAGGAAAGAAGTGATGCACCAGTTTTTTTTTTCCCACTGATTTTGGTTGTTTGGTGGCTGTTACTCTGTTTACCTTCCTGCTGTTCTGTAACATTTAGCACTCAATCAATATCCCATCTGCTCTGCTTCTGCAGTCCTTAAGACGTGCAACAGGGAAAAAAAGGGACTAACCCTGGGAATCCACAAAATGAGCTTTCTGCAGTGGAAAGGAACAGAAGGTTGTTGGAACTAGAAGTGGAGGCTTTGTGGTAACAATCAGCAAACCTGTAATACTTGGCAATCTCCTCAGAAATGGGCAAGGAATTCTCGCACTTAGGACTGTGCTTGTTCATTTTTGTCAGCGACAAATACCATGGGTTTTGTCTTACTCCATAAACACCTTTACTGAGGTGAGGGATGTTAACTCACTGGAGAACCACAAACGAAAATAAGACATGGACAATTGTCTGTGTGTAGTTATGAGTACTCCTGGTGGTTCCTAATCTAACCAAAAGAAACTGTTGAGGAACTCAAAAGTGGGTTTGGTCATGATTTTGTTGTTTTTTATGTTGTTTCTTTTTGGTTTGTGTTTATCTGTAATAACCCGACTTAGAAACCAACAAAATCCTAAGCTTGCAATTGGTTCCCCGAGGGCTGCATTTTGTAGCTTATTTGACAGCTCTATTACTCTCCTTTCTTAAAGTAAGTAAAATGACAGACCACTTGTCTGAAATCTTTGTTTGAAAGGCTATCACCTTAACAAAAACTCCTGCTGTGCTTCTAGGACATGCAGATGTAATAATCTTCAAGGAGGTTTTAGCACCTAATTGTCACTGTTGACAGAAGAATAGGGGTGAAGACTGCTCCTGTGCATTTCTTTTGCTGCTTATTTTTGTTCTATTCTTACAACATAAAGACTAACAATAGCCCTGATCAGTATCATTATTCAATGTAGTCAGTGGCTGTTGATTATTGTGTGGAAAACTTGCCCCCACAACTTATTTAGAAAAATTCTTCTCTTTTTTTTTAACATGCAATGCTTACTGCTGCTCTGTATCAAGGAGTAATATCGTTTATCTTCAAATGCTTCTGTATCTCTTGATGTTCACTCTGATGATCCATTACAACATCTGATGAACATTTAATTTCATTACACTTGATTTTTAGGTACAGGTAAAAGAGGTTATCTTGCCAACTGTTTTAAGTCAGAGCATTTAATTTGAACCCCCTTGAGCAGTTTCTTCAACATTTTCAAAAGCACAATTTTATTGTTGAAGGAATAAATCTGGCATTTTTGGACAAAGTTTTAAATGTGTTTCAACAAATGGTTCTGTAAAAAAACCCAAGCAGTTGTAAAGTGTATCAAGGCATCTGCTTCTACACTTAAAAATTATAGTGAAACAACTGTGGATCTTTGCCCACTCTTTGGCCACAACCAAACAGAGAATTCTTAGACAGAAACAGGAAACCTTGAGTTAAATTGCATGTGACTGACATGATTGGCAATAGGGGATAAAAAAATTCTGGTTAAGTGCAATAAGAGGAGGAAAACAAGCCTGTCCTAAGAATAAGGAAACCTTACCTAACAGTTACTCTGTACTCGGCTCTGGTGAGACCGCTCCTCGAATCCTGTGTTCAATTGTGGGCCCCTCAGCACAAGAAGGATGTTGAGGCTGTGGAGAGACAGCAGAGAAGAGCAACTAAGCTGGTGNTGGGCAGTGTCAGAGGCTGCCCAGGGAGGAGGTTGAGTCACCTTCCCTGGAGGGGTTTAAGGGACGGGTGGACGAGGTGCTGAGGGACATGGGTTAGTGTTTGATAGGAATGGTTGGACTCAATGATCAGGTGAGTCTCTTCCAACCTGGTTGTTCTATGATTCTATGAATGGTACTATTGCTTTTAAAAGAAAATTGACTTTATTGCATTAGGTCCTGGATCTAAGGATTGTGGTGTTTCTTTAATAAGAGTTTTCTTTCAAACTGTGATGAAGTCCAAGCTAGTGCATCTCATATTGCTTAAAATATGGGGGGTTTTGTCTTGTTTTATTTTGTTTCTGACTGAGAATCCCCACTTATCTGAGGTATTTGTTGCAGCGAGGATTCTCAAAAAATACCTGCAGCCCTTCCACGCTGAACTGTATGATTCTAAAAACATCTTCAAAAAAAATTTGAAAATAGAAGTAGTTAACTTCAAACTAAAAGAATAAGTAAGAAAATCAGAAAGGTTTGTAAATAACTTTCCCTGTCTCCTGTGTCTGGAAATATCTGTGAAGTTTAATCTCTTGTTTTGCAGCAAAGCCTGTGAGTTCCTATGGTGTGTAGTCAACCACAAAGCACCTGGTTTTGTGTTGGTTTTTTTTTTCCTATACTTCTCAGAAACATCTTAGTCTCTTTACTATGCTGAAGGTGTTGTCCATCCTTATCTCATTCTCTGCCTCTTCCCATCTCAAACTCTGTGCCCCATGTTGATCTAAAAAGCTTTTATCCCTCAACATACTCTCTAAAGCAGAAGTAATCTGCTCCTCTTTCCAGAGGATTCTCTGTGATCCTATCAGACCTGTTTTGAGTGTATATTTATTATAAGCTTAGAAACAAACCAGATGCTGTCCATTGTATTGATTCTTCACTGATGTTTCTATACTTTGAAGACAGATGTCTTAATTAAATTTTACTCTTTTCCCATATGTAGGAAGCCTTAATTTGCCTTTGTAGCATTTGCTAGAATGCATAAGATGCAGCTCATTATATATCACGAGTGTATTAAAAGATATTCAAATGTCACAAGAGATGCAGAGGAAAGCCTTGATATTGAGTAAAGTGTCTCAATACAGATGGCCTCACTCCTAGAAATATATGACGTGGCTTAGACTGTTTTCACAGGATCACAGAGTCACCAGGTTGGAAGAGACCCACTGGATCATTGAGTCCAACCATTCCCATCAAACACTAATCCATGTCCCTCAGCACCTCGTCCACCTGTGCCTTAAACACCTCCAGGGAAGGTGAATCAACCCCCTCCCTGGGCAGCCTCTGCCAGTGCCCAATGACCCTTTCTGTGAAAAACGTTTTCCTAATGTCCAGCCTAAATCTCCCCTGGCAGAGCTTGAGGCCATTCCCTCTTGTCCTGTCCCCTGTCACCTGGGAGAAGAGGCCCTCANCAAGCTGTTTTGCCCTGTCTCTTCTCTTTTACCCTATGTATGTCTAAGGTTTCTTTTTCAACTGGCCACAGAAGGTTCTTCCTCTCTCAGCTGGCAGGTAAATATGGTTTTTGTTGTAAGGAATGGGGCATCAGGAGAAGTATATATTCGAAAAATGCCTGTTCATTCTAACAAATTATTGTGGCTGCTCCTGACTGGGCAGAGGAATTCAGATGATCCCATTAGACAGTTTTGGACTCAGATCAAATTTCTGCACCTGATGTTTGCTATAAAACCGCAACTTCGTTTTAACTATAGATGCACAAATGAGCGTCTGTAATAGCGATGCGTGTGTAATAACAATTAGGTGGTCTGAATTGAGATTTAATGCAGTCGAGAGTTTTAACCTTGCATTACGGACGGTTCTTAAAGGGTCTAGGGTAATGGTGCTTGTAAAAGCTTCTGGACAATAATGGACACACTGGGCAGGATCATAACTAGCTGTAGGAAGGTAATGTAATTCCATCTCCAGCCTTGCTGCCCTGTTTGCTTAAATGAATATTTTTTTTTGCCAAATACTCTAACTGTTGGCAACTGAAATCAAGTAGATTATGGGGAACCCTGCACTACCTCATAAAATGAACATTTGCAGTCAGTAAGAAGTAGTCTTGCAAGGTTAAAAAAAGGTAGAATGCTACGGGGGTAGCCTCTGATTAAATAGTATTTGCTAGATTTAATATTTTGATTGCTGCTGTATAATCAGATCTTGAATAACCATATCACAGTGTTCTGTTAGGATTCCTTTTAGCTGGCACTGGTTTTGATGCCATAATATAATTGATAGGCTCCTGTGTCAGAAATTGCCAGGCAGCCAAATAAACAATATGTCCTTCTGTCTGTTCAGGACTCGTATAATGTTCATAAATATCGATCCCCTGTGCCAGCTAAAGTCATAATGAGGATGGCACCAAATGAACCAAAAGCTGCTTCAACATGTCTCATCTATTACCCAAAGAATTGTAAAGTTAGTAGTGTGTTGACCTTGTCGTGAGACACTAAATATTACTGCTGCTTGTGCTGCTTAGTCTATTCTAATGACTGCTCTTCATGGGGAAAAATTAAAAAGGAAATATTTAGCTTGTCCACCAATAGTTCATTTTCTATTTATTTCCTCTCCCCAGGTAACTTAAATGTGAATACTCAGCAATAAGGCATCAAAGTCCCCTTAACAGAGGATGGCAAAAGCCTGTTTTCAGCCAAAATTTGGCTATTATGAAGAATTTGGCAGCTTGTGGCCTGTCACTTCACATTTGGACCCCTTTCCTCCCTCCACTTATTTCCAGAATTAGGTGAGCCCTTCACTTATGGCAGTGTTCTACGCTATGTCAGAAAAAATGCAATGCAAACCATCATCTGAGTTTACTGTTCACTCTCAACATCTCTCCCACTAAGGAAATCCTCATTTTCATTGAAATTCCATTCAGTTACGGAGAGTTTATTCCATGCTAATTATGAATTATAAATACTCAAGCTGGAGATGATAATATAGACTAACTGATTACAAGTGAAAAAGATGAAAAGATTCTCTGTGAAACAAACACATTTAAAAATTAAAATATAGCACCATCTGGGCTTTTTTTTGCTGTGCCAAAAGAACATCTAATAAAACTAGTAATTTGGTATATTTTTTTAAATCATCAAGTAGCTCCAGGAATATAAGTAGATTAATAAACTTAATGGACATTATTCTCAACTCATTCATGATGGTATTTGGTTATTTGGTTCTTGGGTTAATACTGAGTAAAGCAAAGGATCTTTAATTATGCCTTTGCTGATAAAGAAAAGAATGGTCTTTAAGGGCTTGTTAATCAGCACATTGGTTCCTGCTGACTAGCATTCTTCCAGTTGTTGCCTGGGCCTGGTTCTTGTGAGAGTTATTTCCAGTGGGAAGCTGGATAGAGGCTGTTATTGGATATATTGAAGGGAGGACACTGCAGCCACATGAGTATAAATTGAGCCGTGATGCGTGGTTCCCAAGGCAAGAAGACTCCCTTGCCTGTTACAATTAGTTGTGTAGCAATACCCTTAGTGTGGCACAAGATTTTCTTCACAAGCCTTTAAAAAAAGTTCTCAGAAATATCTGGTAAAGTAAAAATCATTCTTTGCATCTTCTTTACTTTAAGACTTAAAAAATTAATGCAAAAAGATAATATAGCACCACTAAGACATTATTCAGATTTTAAAAGTTTTGGTACTTTGAACTATATTTTTTGCTTTTAAACTTGATTTTTTTTTGCTTTTAAACTTCAGGCCAATTTTACAAAAATATCTGAAGCCAATTTTATAAAGATTTCCTAGTTTGGTTCTTTAGGACTCTTAAATCTCTGCTGTCATTAGTGCTTTTTCCCATAGCCTCATATATCCCCATCAGTATCAGAAACTACCTTTAGTGCCAATATACAATAATACGTATGTGTCAGGCTGTACAAACTGAGTTCTGATAAGACCAAAACCAGTGAGATGGATAACATAAATCAAAGTCTGGGCTCAGGCTACAAAACTATTCATGAAGTTTTTTTCCTTTTTAACTTAGTATTTGCACCGAGACATGAGCTGTTGCTATTTTTAGCCGTGGCTGACTTCTCTCCCAAACAGCATCTTTTGAACTGGCCAAGGTCATAAACCATCACTAAAATGAAAGATCAATGAAACTGCAGAAAACTGTTTCTGAAGCTGCACAACTAGGAACAGTTTTTTCTTGTCAATACTATTAATAAAAAAAATGCAGAGCCAAGCTGGCACAGAGCAGTACCTTCAAACTGGAAATAACTAAAGCCTGAGAATATACATCAACTCCTCTGCAGTTTGCCTGACTTGAAAGTAAAGATTGTTCTACAAATAATAAATAAATGTCCAGCCTTTTCCACCCCTCAAAACCCACCGTTCCCAGGGTCCCGGCGCTGGGCAGAGGTGGGGAGGGAAGGGAAAGGGGTTCTGGGGTTCCTGGAGCTGAGCCCCGAGGTGATGGGGAGGGAGGGGAATGGGGTTCTGGGGTTCCTGGAGCTGAACCCCAAGGTGATGAGGGAGGGAATAGGGTGACTGGGGAGGGAATGGGGTGACTGGAAGGGCTGGAGTTGAGCCCCAAAGCGGTGGGGAGGGACGGGAATGGAGTTACTGGGATTGCTGGAGCTGAGCCCCCAAAATGATGGGGAGGGAAAGGAGTTGTGGGGTTCCTGGAGCTGAGCCCCGAGGTGATGAGGGAGGGAATGGGGTGACTGGGGAGGGAATGGTGTGACTGGGGAGGCTGGAGCTGAGCCCCAAGGTGATGAGGAGGGAATGGGGTGACTGGGGAGGCTGGAGTTGAGCCCCAAAGCAGTGGGGACAGAAGGGAATGGGGTGACTACAGTTGGACTCGATGATCCGGTGGGTCTCTTCCAACCTGGTTGTTTAAATACTGAACTGACACCTAATAAATGGAACATGTTAAAATGTTCCTAGCTTGTTGGCTTCGGGTTATTCATACGTAATGCAAGTTTGTGTAGAAAATTCATGATCTTCTGGCAAATCTTCAGAAATCTAGCAAATGATAAATTAGAACATTGTTTCTTTTTCAGTTGATGTTAACCAATGAGTGTTCTAATGGTGTCAGTAGCACAGGAGTTGGAAGTCATCTTTTCAGAGAATAAAATCACATGCTCTGCTGAGATCAAAATATGCTTCCGAAAGATATTCTGTTTCCCTTCTGCTTTTCCAGACTTACTTTGCTTTAAAGATGAAGGATGTGTTTATTTCACTCTAAAATAAGAGGAAACCAATTGCAATAACTCAGTGCAATGGGACACATGCACCCCATACCGTGACCCCCATTTAACTGGGTTTTTATTTCAGTGATGCTTGTGTATTTTTAATAATTCTGAGAAAGTGTCTCTACATTTAGAGCTCTAAATTGAAGGGTATTTTTATTCCAGTTGCTAGATTACTAGATTAAAAACAAATAAAACACTCTTTGTGAGACTTAGATCATTCAAATTTCACAGTTCTAAATACAAACAGTCAGCTATCCTTGAGCTGAAACATCTGAAATGACTGGCTCCTTTTGTAGTGATAAGAGGTGAGATTGTTAGAAGTTCAGAAATTTTCATTTTCAGACAAGAAAACTGTATTTGACATACCTCAAAGCATTTTAGAGTCTGTTGAAAGCCTGCTGAAAATACTGTAGCACTCCTTGGATCTTATTTCATTTCCAGCGTGAGGAATTATGTTGCTGTTTTGCTAAGTTGTACTTTACTGAATTATTCTTTGCCTCAAGCATAGTAATAAATTTCCAGGTATTGTTAAATTCTTGATCCTTTTTCTCTCCATAGAGCATTGTCCAACAAGGGTGAGTGTTATAATCTTGGAATATTTTAGTTTCTATTGATAGTATTAAAGCCTTGACGTTTCTCAGGATGAAAGGCCCTGAATAGGTAGCATTTCTTTAGCAGGAGTCCTAGCAGGTTGATTTCACTTGATTTTAATTCTAATGATATCACAGTAACTAACATTTTTTTTCATAAATTTAACATTTCTTTTGCTAATAGCAGGGCTGTTGATTTTTATCAGTTGTTAAATATAAAAACCTTTTTGTAGTTCAGGTTGGTTGATAGATACTTTCTTGCATCACCTACAGAAGCTCATGTAAAAAACCTCTTGTCTCAGCCTATGAAAAAGGGTAAAAGTGTATGTGTGTGCATAAAGGGAAAATAAATGTTTCTCAATATCTGTAGGAATTTGAAATTCTTTAAATTTTGGGCTTTGACATTGGCAGTGTCACTAAAACTAGGAAAAACATCCCTGTTAAACACTGACCTCTCTCATACCAAAACCTGTACTCAAACTTGGTTTTTTTCATATCAGCAGGCGAATTCCTAGTGCAGGGGAATCTGCAGAGGAACACTCGCATCAGCCAGGCGCAAGATANGCACGAGATAAGGGATGGAGTGTGAAAGAGGGAATGGAGATAAGAATATCCCACTGCTGCCTCCTCACATCCTCAAAAGTCACTTGTAAAATTGGGGTCTCAGAGCTTGGGAGCAGTGGTGATAAAGAAGAGGAAAGGATGCAGTGACACCTAAGTAGGAACAGGAGCGAGTAAGAGCTGAGACAGTGTGTGAGGGCACGAGCGACGTGGGAGAGCAGATGTAGTTGGGAGCATGAGAGCTAAATCTTCTGGATGGGAGTAGGAACAGAAAGGCTTGGCTTTGCTTGCTAGGAGGTTTGATAGATCAGGCTACCTCTTATCAGCCACAGCAGCTTTTTGACTTGTGTACTGAGGAGCGAGCCCCTCCAAAGAAACAGGCTTGCCACTTAAAGATTTTCTTTGTAGATTCCTAACAGTTCTGAAAATCCACAGATTATGGAAACTGGCAAGATTTTAACATGCAATACAAACCATAAATTTAAAATATTTTAAAGGCTGTGACAATTTATTTTCTTCTACTTTCTCCTGCAGTGCAATGACGCCGCATTAAATCTCATTTTAATGTTCTGGAATNAAATTAAGCTGGAGCAATATTGTTTCTTCACCAAGCTCATGTGATGTGGCTTCTGACTATACAAATGAGTATCTGAACGTAAAAAATAAGTATTTAAGGAATAATGTCATTTCCACATGCATACTCCTTAATGTGTAAAGGCACAATAATTTTAGAGAAAACTTCGTATGTCATTGGCTCTCTGTTTTTTTTTCTGGACGTGTTTAAGGCACGGGTAGACGAGGCGCTGAGGGACATGGTTTAGTGTTTGATAGGAATGGTTGGACTCGATGATCCGATGGGTCTCTTCCAGCCTGGTTGTTCTATGATTCTATGGTATACTGAAAAGACTTAGAGATGAAAACAGTCAGCTGCAAGGATTCAGTTCTAGATATTGATAAAATTATGTACAATATTTGATACAAATGCTAACATCTGCTTATTTGTTCTTTTACATGTGTTTATTATGTAATTAATTATTTTTTCCTTTTAGCTGGACACCTAAGGAACAACAGGAGTCGTCTATAACTGGGGTGACATATAAGGACATGAGAAACATGGAGAAATAAGGAGAATGGGTGCAATAAGCAAGAAAGCTTCAATTTCTGTAGCGGGGTACTTGGAGGAATTATACAAGCAAGTAAGTGTTGCGGAACTGGGTCCATATCTTAGTCCTCTTTGAACAGTGTCATGTGGTAGAGCTGTCTGAAAGATGACCAGAAAGATGCATGAAAAAGCATTAAAAAGAAATATTTTGACATATTTTTTAAAAAAATTTCTATCACTCCAATTTGGGAGCTGTAGAAATATGACCACTGTACTGCAGAAGCTGAAGACATACAGCTGAGAGGATACAGGAACAGGCTTTTCATCTTTGCAACTGTTCTGCAAAAAATAGATTATGTTACTCTGTCCCGTACTTGGTAATGGTAAAACCAGCCCCGTGTTAGTAACTTAGACTGATGTCAGGCCTCCTGTTTACAGAAACAGTTACTCTGCAGTATGGAAGTTCAAATCCTACGTATAATTGAGGATTTGCTAATGATTCTGGTGAGCTGTGCTTTCCTGCATGCCCTTATCTATATTGATGGGAATGGTTGGACTCAGTGATCCGATGGGTCTTTTCCAACCTGATGATTCCATGATTTATGTTTTGAAGATGGGAAACGGGTGTTGCTACCACTTCTTGTGGCTGCATTCAGCAGGTCTCTTTATACATTGCAGCTTGGCCAAGTCTTCCATGTCACTTTACTTAATAAGAGGAGAGAAACAGCTTTGCATAAGTCACTGTGACTCTGTGCTGGGTTACAGAGTAAGTGATAAAATATAATTTTGTCGTAAATTCAGAATTTTTCGTTATTTAGTTATAGATAATTGTATCCTTTCTCCTGAGGAAAAGCTTGCTGAGACATGACTTACATTCCTGTTTTGAAGTGCTTTTTGCTTTTTTCCAGAGGAATGGTTCATTACCATGTAAAAATTTCTCCCTCACCGCTGCTGAAGCCCACGTTAGTATGTGGAAAACCTTCATACAGTGGTGAGCATGTAGATATAGTGCTTTTTTATTTATTGTTTTTCAGAAAGCTCAGTAATATGTAGTAGGCAGGGACCAAGAGTGCTTTGTGTGTGCTGGCTCCAAGTGGCTCTGACAAGGACACATCCCAAGATTTGCTTAATTGTGCTCCTGCTGCCTCTTGGCAGAAGAAGTGCAGAAGAGGGAGTGTAACAGCTGCCATGATATCGGTGTTTTGTGCACCTTCAGCTTCTCGGAGACGTTCTTTTGCACTTGTGGCACCTAGGCTGTTTCTTCAGCTTATGCTTGTCAGTGAATCATATGGGGCACAGACATATAAGGAAAACGTGGGCAACTGACGCTGCTGTGAGGCTCCTGAACAAATTGTGCTGCCGTTCACTTGGATATATGCTAATTTCTATTTGCTTTAAGGTATAATCCCCTTGTCCCAGAGCTTAATTTCTTCTGCAGATACATCAGACTATTATAGTTGCCATGCCCCTACAGAAGCATTACGATTCTGACTTTGCAGATGGATGTAGTCTCACTTTCCAGAATGATTGTTTTGGCGGTGTAGGGCATATATTTATGGAGTCCAACTGAACAGGGGGATGAAAATATAACTGTCTGCATCCCACTTGAGTGATGTGCCTTTGTGCCTCAGCCGCTCTCATATATAAGGTGAACAGCTGAAATATTCCTAATGACTACATTTTATTGTTTTCTGTGGGTTTTCAAGATAAGAAAGGATAGGTCAATGTTAAAAATAGTCACAAAAAGGGATAATGAGTGCATGACTCGCTTTGCTAACTGCCTCAGGTGCTGCAGCCTTTACAACGCCCTTATGTGGCCCTTCAGCACTTGTCACACTTCTGAGTTTTGTGCCATGGGCATGTTGTGACCTACCCACCGCTGTTTATTGTGCTGCAGGTTGTCTATTATTTTATACCAGCGCCGTTTAGCAGAAATCTGCTCCTGAGACAGCCCAAAGGTGTCAGCTGGCAGCCTTCGGCACTCTTCCCAAGAGCCTATCTTTGCTGTCAAACTTGACACCTCAAATAGATCATGCTGGTCAGCATCTGTTCCTGGCTCCTTGGCTCAGCTGAATGGTTGCACAGAGCAGGATTGTCTCTTTTCCAGCACTGAGGGCTAAAATTACTATTGTTGCTGTCTGATCTTCTCCATCTTGGTGCTTCTTTGTGTTGACATCCTGCGTTCCTGCTTTAAGGAAAGAGCTTCAAGACTTCTTAATGAAGATCCCTAGTTTCTAATCACTGACACGAGGTGTGTAGGAATGTGTATACGTCTGTTTAGGAGCTGATGTGTATGTTTGAAAGTGTGTGTGGTTAGACACCCCCTCAGAACACAGGGAGGTGTAGGGGTCAGAAAGTACAGCGTGGCACTCAGCAGGGCTTACTTGTACCCCCAACAGGTTGCTTCTGTCTGAACTGAGAGATTTAGGGAGGAAGATGAGTTCACCTTGCTTCAAAACCTCAACAAAGACCTCAGGCGGACTTCACCATCCTGAGTGTCAGATAAGGAGTGATCCAATCTCTAACAGCTGACTTGGAGGGAACTATGTGGAGCACCAAAAGAGAAGCCACAGAGGAGTAGCACTGTATCCAGACTCATCCCGTGTCTCAACCTTCTGTGGAGGAAGCTAAATCTCCCCTGGTGGAGCTTGAGGCCATTCCCTCTCATCCTGTCCCCTGTCACTTGGGAGGTATGATAGATACAGGTAGGAGGACTACTGATCCACTTAATTCCAGGATCAAGATTTTTTTAGGGTTTTCTCACTTCTACTACAATGATATGCATATATTTTTTGTCCACATGCTGTTCTTTTCTTTCCTCAAGTGCTGCAAATATGCTACTTTTCTTTGTGCTTTGAAGCTGCTCTGAATCTTTCCACCGAGGCTTCTCCAGTATGAGAATGTAAACCTGGAGATTGTAAAGTGAAACCTAGTTGTAAAAGTCATTTGTTGCTTTTCATGTCTCTTTCTGACAATTACTGTTCAAGCCCTGTAGTAAGCTCTTCCCCTCTAAAATTAAGAATGTGCAACAATAAATAGAAGCAAAGCTAAATTTATTTCCTTAGTGGTTTGAGGCTACATGCTTTTTTTCCCACCTCAGTGTTCTTCACTCGTGGGTGTTTTTACAGAAATTAGAACAGCATCAAAGGTAAACAGGGCAAAAATGCTATTGTAATTTCTGAAAAAAAAAAAAAAAATTAAACAGGCCAGAATGAGAGGAGCTGCCACAGGGGACTATAAGTCTTGGTTATCCTCTGACAGTGGCATTTGCTCACTTGGCTGGTTGGTCCCCGCTTGGATAGGGTTCTGCCAGTAAATAGTGCACCATTCATGCAGAGCTACAGACTGGAGGAAGTCTGTCTAGAAAGCTGCCAGGAGGAGAGAGACATGGGGGTGTTGGTTGATAGCCGACTGAACATGAGCCAGCAGTGTGCCCAGGTGGCCAAGAAGGCCAATGGCATCTTGGCTTGTATCAGAAATGGCGTGACCAGCAGGTCCAGGGAGGTTCTTCTCCCTCTGGACTCGGCACTGGTGAGACCGCTCCTTGAATCCTGTGTGCAGTTGTGGGCCCCTCAGCACGAGAAGGATGTTGAGGCTNACAGAAAGGGTCATTAGGCATTGGAATATGCTGCCCAGGGAGGTGGTTGATTCGCCTTCCCTGGGGGTGTTTAAGGCACGAGTAGACGAGGTGCTGAGGGACATGGTTTAATGTTTGATAGGAATGGTTGGACTTGATGATCCGATGGATCTCTTCCAACCTGGTGATTCTATGATCCTATTCATGGTCATAGCTATGTTGTAGTTTGATAACTGCACCCTCAGTAACTGTCACTAGTAATTGTGCACATACATTGCATAGGAGAAATAGAAACATTGCCATGCTAATGTAAGCAGTTATTATTTTTTTAAAATATTTAGAGCTGAAGGAATTTGAGGCTAAATTGCCTATTGAGATCTATAATAGCATGCACCTGTGAACAACAGCTTGATCAAAGGGACAAGTGAAGATGCATTGGAATAATTCAAATAGCTCAATGTCGTATGATTTTGGAACAGGAGGAGAAGACAAGCTCACATCTGGAAGTGATACATGAGGAATTTTTGAAAAAAAAAAAAGATTATGTTCAGTCATAGCACAGCTGTGGAAAGAAGTGAAATGTCCAGCAGAAGAAAGCAGGTGTACAAAAATGCATTGAAGGGATATGTAGGCTAAGCTAGCTGATCCTTTGTAAGGAAAACTGCGAGATAAATAATGCATCACTGGCCAGGCACTGTGTGACAGACTTATTTTCTCACTAGGACTGTTACCTGGTATTCTTAAGCTGAAACAGCTGAGCCCAAAGTCATGAAATTTTTCTTATGAGGTCCTACAGACAGAATCATGTCACTCACTCTCGTCTGTCATTACCTTTTCTAGTTGGATTTATGCTAACCTTAAAAGCACACAAAGTAAGGGCTTTGAACAACTGCTTCAGATTTTCCCAATGACCTTGGGTTTATAAAGCCTCGTTCCTGAGTGTATTAAGAAGTCACTGTCTTAAACTGCCCATTTCATTCCTATGTTTCACCAGAGACAAGAAACTGGGTTCCAACCAGTCTGTCTGATCTAATGAAAATTTGCAATGTGCAAAGTTGTGC
The DNA here is from genome assembly GCA_013389865.1 of Piaya cayana. Classification (NCBI taxonomy): domain Eukaryota; kingdom Metazoa; phylum Chordata; class Aves; order Cuculiformes; family Coccyzidae; genus Piaya; species Piaya cayana. The sequence goes on from WAAB01006896.1 coordinate 47,435, forward strand.
CTGAACTCAGAGATGCCTCATCTCTTATTTGATTTTAATTTAACAATGTGAATAAAGTGATTGGGGTTTAGCTCTGTATTAAGTAATGAACATTAGTGTCAATGTGAAGGTGACAGATACAGGTAACACTGGAAGCTGCTTGTAACACAAAGGTATAAATCATAGAATCATAGAATCACCAGGTTGGAAGAGACCCACAGGATCATCGACTCCAACCATTCCTACCAATCTCTAAACCATATCCCTCAGACCTCATCCACCCACACCTTAAACACCTCCAGGGAAGGTGAGTCAACTCCCTCCCTGGGCAGCCTATTCCAGTGCCTAACAACCCTTTCTGTGAAGAATTTTTTCCTTATGAACAGCACATTTGTGAACTTGCCTTCTGAGCACTCTGAAAACCACCATGCACATATGGGATCATTCCTTGATCTGTGCTTCATCTCACTTCCACCGTATTGCAGTGTATTTAAAACAGATTTTAAAATTAAGAAATGGTGGCGTACGCTTATGTCAATTAACTATGATTGTGCTCTGGCTGAAAGTCATATAGAATAGGTACTGCAAACCCAAGTGATAGGTGAAGGCAAGAAGTTGATATGTTAAATACTTCAGCAGAGTATTTTGATTGTTAGTTTCTTAGGAGATTGGTTAATAGCTTGTTTATCTTCTCTGTAATTTGTTATGAAATAAGCTTTTAAAGGCATAATTCCGGAATGGAGCCAGTGTGAATCTGATCCATGCTGACAGCATAAAGCCTACTTCAGTTGTGCATTAATGCCCAGCCTTGTTTGTTAATGGAATTGTGTAGAATGGCTTGGATCAAATCCAGATAGGAACAAATTTCACCAAGAGCTGTTGAGTCTTTTTCTGGAGTTTCTAACAGCTTGTAATGGGGAAAGGGCTGGGGAAACTGGAGCTTGGCTACTGTTTTCCCCATACTGACTAATTAGCGCAATTAACGTAATTACTCTGTATGCATGTAGCGATACGTCTAGGAGCTTTGTGGATCTGCTAGGAGTGAAGGCTTTCTAAGTTAGGCGTAGGAAAACCTCATGTCCCTTTCAGTTTCAAGACTATTGATTAAGGCTCCTTCCAGCCAAGCAGTCTGGCCTGGATCCAAGGAGTTCAAACAGTTATGGTAAGGCTGTGGTTTAACTATAAAGAGCATTAATTGGGCTTTAAATCTCCCTCATCAGATTAAAAAAACCCCCATGATTGTATGATGCAAAGTGCTGAAAAACTGCTAGGCTTACCGTGATGCTTTATATTTGTTAAAAATCTTAGATAAGCTAACTATACACTGAAGGCTGTAATGGATAAGCTATAATTTTTCCATGCTGCTTTGTCTTTACTATGAATCATAATTTTTTTTTTTCTGTAGATAACAGGAGAAAGCATGAGAGGATGGGGTAAAGTAGCCATATCACACAGGCAGCTTTATGACTGAGCTAAACCCAAATAGTATTGATTCTTCTGGTTGGTCTGGTGTCAGTGAGGACAGGACTGTCATCTGTGTGTCACACATCATGTGCAAGAAGGGCTAGCAGCTACTAATAGAATTTCAGCTCTTATACATCTTCATGCTTAGGAGGGTCCAGGATTTCTAAGTTATATCTTCATGCAGCTGACAGTTATACAAAATGGATGTAGAACAGATTGTGTAAAAACCTCTGTCTGCTTCATGGAGCAACACTTAAGGCAGCCAAACATAGAATCATAGAATCATAGAAGAACCAGGTTGGAAGAGACCCAGCAGATCATTGAGTCCAACCATTCCTATCAAACACTAACCCATGTCCCTCAGGTCCTCGTCCACCTGCACCTTAAACGCCTCCAGGGAAGGTGACTCAACCCCCTCCCTGGGCAGCCTCTGCCAGTGNCTTGTTCCGTTTAGCTTGTTCTTTCTTGCTGCAACATAGTTTTGAGTTAACTGCAAAGACACAAGAAAAATGAATTTGGGGAGATTCTCACAGCATTTTAGTGCTTACTGGCACTTACTGGCATATAGGATATAGTAAAAAAAATATTTAAACTTCAACAAGCTTAGTATTTAAAAGTTCGAGAGTAATAACATATCAAAATTGATTAAGGGACTTGAGATACTTTATGAACTCTTCGGTGTCCTTGGTGCGATGGCAGTTTGGCAGCAGTAATCGGTGTTTTGAAGCAGCCTCTCTGACTAATCCAAGTCATGTTGTGGAGCATGAGAATGGAGATACCTGGGCTTGTTTGCAGAGACTTGTATCCCTACTGGTGCTTTTCTGAATTTATTAATGTTCTTTGCATGGGGCAGATGTGATCACAGACATCTCTGACCTAAGCAATATTCTGTAGATTGTTAACCTGGATATGTACTCTTGCACTTCAACATTAATAATTTCTGACTAAAACCCATTTACTTAAAATTTTCTACTCAGCTATTCTAAGACTTCAGTTTGCAAACTGAGGTAAATATACATAATTCCAGAGGATACTAGATGACAACACACCCCTATCCAAACAAAGCAGGATTCAGAGACACTGTGTTTAATTTTTCACTATGTTGTTTGAAGTCTTTTGTTACAGTATATTCTTATTTGAGTACACAGAGTAGGGGCTGCTATGGAATCAAAGTATGTGTCTTTAACTAGGTGTCAGTCATTCCAAACTCCAAAAGCTCAATAATTCTTGCAATTTGTTTTTCTATTTTGTAGCTGATGGATATATAAAAGCGCTTTTTCCAGCTATCACTGGCACAATTCCCAAAAAACCCAGGTAATTTGAATGACACTTTCAAAGCACAATGACTTAAAAGCATACGGTTGAGTATTTTTTATTTTTACTTCAAAGTACACAATTTTCTACCTTTTTTTTTCCATAGATTTTTTACTGTCTCTGCAATCACTTTAAAAGCTGTGTGTCAGAGGGAAAAATTATAATGATTTTGATGAGGGTTTTATACACTTTAGATCGAAAACCCAAAAGCAAACAAAATAGTTTCCTTGTAATTTCTCTGAGTGCATGCTGTCTCACAAAATGGGTGAAGTTTGGTAGCCAGGGCAATGGAGAAAACAACAATAATAATCTTAAAACAGTGTGAGAAACTTTTTTTTTCTTCTTTTTGCAAAAAAAGACATCTCAGTGAGCTGGCAACCCTTAAGAGTGTGCAGCTAGGTGTGAGAAGTGAAACTGGATGTGTTTTATTACTGTGGAAGATTGGCTACTGTCCTCAGTTTCTCTCCTCTGCTCTTATTTCTCTGTCTTCGCGTTGTGAGCAATGCAAGGGAATGGGGTACATGCAGGGGCAGAGGCTGTTGAGGTCTGGGATTGGAATGTTCTTCCCAGAGCTAGTAGAGAAACTCTTGGGGCTCTGTATCTAGCTCCTGCTCTATTTCATGCTTTTTCATGTTGGCTCTTCTTTAGAAGGCATGCAAAGAAGAGGGAATGGCCTCAAGCTCCACCAGGGGAGGTTCAGGCTTGACATAAGGAAAAAATTCCTCACAGAAGGGGTCATTAGGCACTGGCAGAGGCTGCCCAGGGAGGTGGTTGACTCGCCTTCCCTGGAGGTGTTTAAGGTGCAGGTGGATGAGGTGCTGAGGGACATGGGTTAGAGATTGGTTGGAATGGTTGGATTTGATGATCTGGTGGGTCTCTTCCAACCTGGTGATTCTATGATTCTATGGAATGTTACAGACAATTTTTGTCTTGTTGAATTGACCCTGTCCAGTTTAGATCTGCAATTTTTTCACTGTAATAAGATTATTAAAATGGTGTTTTCTGTATTGGCCGGGATCCATAATGCATGGCTGGGATGAAGAAACAGGGAGATATGCAAAAACATTCCTAGGTTGTTACATTGTTTGCAGATATTTCAAAATAATCTCATTACAATTAGTCTGTGAAGCTATGTGGTACTTGGTGCTGGTCATAGTTGGATAGACTGTCAAGCGCGGCATTGAGAAATCATTATAATTTTCCTGTTTCTTTACTTCATTTTCCAGTGTTCTGTTCTAGCCCGTGGTGTCAATTTTGGGATCTTTTTTTGTTTGAGATTTTTTTGAATTGCAGACACAGGGTATCAGTCTAATCTCTAGAATTTCATAAAAATGCCTTACTAGCAAATACCAGTCTTTACTGAAAAGAATTGGTGAGCTGTTTAAGTAATATCCTTTGCATAAAACCCCTCCTTGTCCTGAGGAGGTAAAACCCTCCTTTTACCCTCCTGTCTTTTCCTTGTACTGAGATCAGAAAAGCCTTTGCTTCAGTTTCTAAAATATAGAATCATAGAACAATCAGGTTGGAAGAGACCACCGGATCATCGAGTCCAACCCTATGAGTAAATATGGAGCCATTTACTACTCTTAGTTAACTCTTAACTACAATCAGAGCTGTATGATACTTAGGGCTTTAAGTTGGATGTAAAAAATGACTTTTCCTGCCCCAGGTTGGTTTAACATTATCATGTTTCCTGTTAAAAAGGCAACACAGCAGGGAGCCAAAGAGGTACTGAGGGAGAGAAGTTCAAGTGCATAAATGGGCTTATGCAAATAGTGTTGCATAAGAGAACCAAGTTGTTTGGCACTGTTTGATAGGACTGACTTGCTCAAATGTGAAGGAAAAACCAAACAAACAAACCAATAAACCGAACACAGAACTTGAAAAAAACCTAACCCTCTAAACATCTCTGTTATGGTAATTTTTACAAAATTATTTTGATAGAAGGCCTCCTCCCACATGGGCTTCACTCTTTATGTTACAGGAAATATTGCGATCTGAAGTTCTCTTGAGAATCCTTTTTATTCTAAACAAAGTAGATACACTCTGGGCCATCCATTTGTCTAACTTCTAAATCTTATTACAGTAAAGCTTATTAAAGCTTCTCTTTTTGGGGGGTTTTCTGCTCGCTTTATTAAAAAGAAAACATTGAGCAAGAGTCTTGGCATCAAAGCGTTACCCTGTTACTGTATCGAAATGTCATTAAATTATGTAAAGCCATTTAAAGAACTGGCAAGGAACGAGGTGAATCATTTTGTGTGTGCACATTTTTCTGCAGACTTGTAGCAGTGTAAGAACTGTTTATACACATTTATTCTGTTGTCTTTTGGCTTCAAGCTCCGCCAGGGGAGGCTTAGGCTGGACATTAGGAAAAAAAAATTCACAGAAAGGGTCATTGGGCACTGGAAAAGGCTGCCCATGGAGGGGGTTGAGTCACCTTCCCTGGAGGGGTTAAAGGTGCAGGTGGATGAAGTGCTGAGGGACATGGTTTAGTGTTTGATAGGAACGGTTGGACTCGATGATCGGGTGGGTCTCTTCCAACCTGGTGATTCTATGATTCTATGATTCCCTTCTCTCTGGGGACCTCTCTGCCTCAATGTGGCGTTCAGCTGCAGAATTTACTCTCTCTCTGCTGCTGATTCTCACTGACTGAATATCTTTAAGGTGAAAAACACATCTGGTATTTAATACTGTTTGGAATAAATAGACATGAAGTGCTATTAATATGTTGTCATACTTGCCAGATTAAAAAAAATCTGTCCTATTCCTAAGGGAGAAGTTAAATATCGGACATCTAAAACAAACTATGGAGTTCAAGTGCTGAATGACTTTGTCCAAGTAGTGGTAGAGGTCTTTTAAAATCTAATCCTGGAACAGGCTCCCCAGGGAGGCAGTGATTGTGGCAAACCTGAAAATACTCAAGAAGCATTTGGACAACACCCTCAGACATGTGGTGTGGATGTTGGGGTTATCCTGTGCAGGGACAGGAGATGGGCTCGATCATCCTTGTGGGTCCCTTCCAGCTCAGGTCATTCTATGATTCTGTCTTCAAATAAAGAAAGAACTTACGAAGGAAACTGCATTGATTCCCTTCCTCTGTAACACAGAATCATAGAATCATAGAATAACCAGGTTGGAAGAGACCCACCGGATCATCAAGTCCAACCATTCCTATCAAGACGTATCTGATAATAGTTTCTTGTTTCCTGATGCCAGCTTGCTGTTCATCAAATGAAGCCAACAATTAGCAGAGTGTATTTTTGCATGACTGGTTTTATTCAACTAAACGTGTATTCTGATGTTCAAAGTTTGTATATGAGATAGATTTATATTTCTGTATGCGCCATTATGTGGATCCATAACAGCGCAGGAATTTTAGAAAGCGACTCAAATGTTACAGATAAGACATTAAAATACCATTTTATTGTCATTAAAATCAATGTTTTATCATAAAGATTAAGTGGTAGCTGGATTGGTTTACTTGCATTTATATTGTTTTTACCTCTCTTGTTTTAGAACATTCTTTTCTAGTGACATTCATGATAAGCGAGTAAATTTAGAGCCTATATATGATAAAACTGTAGTTTTTACAGGGCAGTAATTTGAAACTGCTGATGATAACAGGTGATGGCACTTAACACACCAAAGAGAATGCACTGGAGGATGTGAGTGACAGAACCTGAATGCACAATGATGTGCGGAGGAAAACGGTTCCTTTGGAGAACAGCTCACAAAACAGAATGACCTAAATGATGGCAATAAACAAAAGGCAAATGGGATAAATATTACTCCCTCAAATCTCTGCTTTGTTATCGGAGTTTTTGTTGCTGACCTTGCTTTCAGTCTTCAAACTGTTCTCATGGGTGTTCTTGTGCTTTGCTTGAAGGTGAATTGCTGTGAACTGAAGAAATATGTGGAGTGGAAGTAGTTTTGCGACAGAGGGAAAAAAAGAAAAGCACATGGAAAACACGTAAGATCTGTGGCAGTCAAATGTCTATTTTCTGCATTAGTGGGTAGGTTAAAAAAAGACCCATGGAAACCCATGGTGAAGGGGCTGGAGAACAGGCCTTATGAGGAGCGGCTGAGAGAGCTGGGGGTGTTTAGCCTGGAGAAGAGGAAGCTGAGGGGAGACCTTATTGCTCTCTACAACTACCTGGTTCAGGCTGGATATCAGGAAAACATTTTTCACAGAAAGGGGTATAGGGCACTGGCGGAGGCTGCCCAGGGAGGTGGTTGAGTCACCATCCCTGGACATATTTAAAATATGGGTATATGAAGTGCTGAGGGACATGGTTTAGTGTTTGATAGGAATGGTTGGACTTGATGATCCAAGAGGTCTTTTCCAACCTGGTGGTTCCATGATTCTATGTATAAATAAAATTCCTCAGTAACCAGGTATTTATATGTGTGATGTAGGTTAACGCACAGTGACTGCATCACAGGTGGTTTGACTAACTTGAACAAGATTAACAGCCACTGGTTTTACACAGAAAGGGAACTCAAGATTTCCAGTTTTATGATTGCATTGTTTAAACCGGTCACGGGATTACTAGGAATTCATGTGTTTATGATAGATGGTTTTATTTTCTTGTTGCTGCAGTTATTTACTGAAAAGGACGGTTTTCTATGCAGAACTGTAAATCTCTGCTTGAAATACTGTGTTTTTCAGGTAGGGCAAGCACAAATCTGTAAACCCCTTTATACTAATAAGCCTGGACCCTTAACACAATGCATCACTGTGAGTTAAAACATTGCTCAAGCCTTCACATCCCAAATGATGCTGTGTGTTTGGTTCCCATGGTTACAATGAAAGAAGTGCTTGTGTAGCATCCAGCTCAGAGCAAGGTGAACTCTAGGAAGAGGCAAAAATTGAATCATAGTGTCAGAAAGAGCCAGGCTGTAAAGCCATGATTGCTTTTAGGTTTGTAATGCCTGGAGATCTTCTAAAAGTGCTGTTTCTTAATGGTAAAGAAATAATTAATTGGTAGTGTGATAATGATAAAGATGATGATGCCTCTCCTGACAGAGGACAGTTGACTTAAGGGCTCTTACGTCAACTGTCCTCTTGGGAATACCTTGCTATTTTCTGTGATTCAGGATACATGGAATAGTTTTCAGTGATTAGTCACTGTATAATTTTACTGTTTTGCTTAACATACAAGATTGATGATTCCCCTTTAAGTAAAATGAGAATTTAACTGCAAAACACAAGCAGGGCTTTCTAACTGCATCTCTGGTTTTTTCTAGGACAAAATTTATAGAACAAAATGAAAACAGACAATGAGTTACACTGCTAAAAATGCAAAATAGAGGGAGGACTATTAAGTCAAATGACCAGTGGCTTCTTTTTGTTGATAGCTGAACACTGGTATGACAGTGCAACAGAGGAAGAGGTTAAGTTCACCAAGATAGTGATGACTAGGCTGTTCTGAGCTGATGTTGCTGAGCATGACCTGATCAAACACAAAAACAAAACTTACCTTAAACAAACTCAGACACCTCACCCACCATTTCAATTGATGAAGAAAAGATTCCCCTGGCTCAGAAGTAGTGACCCACGTAAGAGGACAGGTGCTTGATAGTCCCACTCTCATTAAAGTGTAGGCTTTTTCTTTGCCTTAACCCACATTCTAAAAATTATGATAAAAAGTCTGCAGAGTCCTGGGAGCATGGCCCTGACGCAAACTTTCTCCCAGGAGAGGTCCCTTTGCAGCCTGCCCTTGGCCTGAGCAACTGCTTCCCAGACCGACTGCACCTGTAGATCCAGCCTTTTTCTCTACCTTAAAAGTAACCATAAGCTTTTTACTGGAAAAAAAATGTATTTGGAGCTCATGCTAGGCTTTGACAGCCCCTTGCTGAGACTGCTGCAGCTGGAGATCCCAGATTTATCTTCCTGTCTATTGTAACCTTATCACTAATATTTCTATGAAACCCTCCAAGGCCCCTGAAGAGACCAAATTATTTACTTGTATTGTATCTTAAACAGGGCTGTGTGTACCTGAGGGGCTTTTCTGTGGCTCCTGGTTAACAATGACAGGGAGAGGTGTAGAAGCAGGCATGGCTCCCCCACAACCTCAACTTCAGAACCTTCCCGAAGAAGCTTCTGAACACATTCCAATTCAAGAATTTTCACAGGAAGACCCCTGCCTCCCACACATGCTGATGGGGGCATGGGCTTGCCCTTTAAATAAAGCCTGCCAAGAAGGCAGAGTAGAAACGCTCACCACACCATGAGACTGGCCTGAAGAAGTGCTGCTGGGGAACTACTTGACCACGTGTTCCTGAAGAACTGCGGCTGGAGGAGTTGTTGCTGGATAGACCACGTTTTCCTAAGGAACCACTATGCCCCACTGGAGAGGTGATGATTTTTCTTTTTCCCCTGTGACTTTTTCTCTCTCTTTCTTACTTATTTTACATTATTTTTTTGTTTGTTTGTTTTTTATTTCTTACTTCTGTAGTGTATTGGATCAAATCTCAGTTGCGTTGTAGTTTGTTTAACGACCTTGGCTAACTTGGCTTTTGATACCAAGGTATCAAACTGTGATCTGAACAGACTGGGATCTGTTTTTGCAACTTTGAGAAGTTGCAGCTTGGAGCACACCTGAGTATCACTTTTGTGATTTTGGCTGTGTCCAGAATAAATTCCTGCATATGAATTTGCTCTGGAAGATTTTTGGTCTCCAATTTGGTGCACAGATATCAAAAGACTCTTCTTCGACTGTTCAGGCTGTGGTGGGTTTGAACACTGCTGGTGTCAGGAATGGCACCTAACAGCCCCTAAGTATTTCCTTGGTGCAAAATGTCTCCCAGCTCATACTTCACAATCTTTCCTTTAAAAATCTAAGTCTTATTCACTTTATTTCAAGTTTTATTTTTACAGTATGAACTTATTTCCATAGTAACCTTTAAAACAATCTCGTAGATGGAGTTACTTTCTATTGTGAAGTCACTAGGATAGTCCTTTTTAAACATGCAGCTAACCATTATCTTGCAAATCCAATTTTTCTGTGAAAAAAAATCATATATTTCAAGTTACATCATCTGTATATTGAACATCACTATTGTGGGTTATGAAACTGAAGTTTTCCTCTTTTTAGTTGCAGCAGTATTATCTTCATGGCTTTTAAATCAGGCACTACATTTAGCTAGTATCAAAGTACTTTACTACATTTCCTGCCTATGACAAATATCACAGAATCATCATATCTACGTTTAAGATGAAAAGACTCCAATTCTTACAGCTCGACATTTCCATTACAATTTCTTCATCTGCACTGGCCTGTTATTTTAACTTTAATTCTGATTTTTTCCTAGTATATGAACCAGGGATTTCATATAATGAGAATTTCTTAGACTATACATGCTGTAACTTTAAACACTTTCTAAAGTGTTGGGAGGAGAGTGGATTAAGTTTGGATTTTTTTGAGAGGAGCATCAGTTGTATGTATTGTCTTTAACTCACTTGTAGTAAATATTTTTATATACAATTAATTCATTGTCAGATATTCTCACACGTGTGAGAGGTTTTATTATCCCTATGTGGTGAGTCAAACTTTCTTTTAGGAATCCATCTCTAGTACCATCATAAGAGAGGAAGAAGATATTGTTAAAATTGAAGTAAATAACCTTTGGGAATGAATGTTCAGCCAACTGAACATGAGC
>WAAB01006897.1:0-42342 GCA_013389865.1 Piaya cayana
AGGATAAGCTTCCATAGTGACTCTTTCTAAAACTGCATTCCGTATTAACCCCTGCCAGCATGTTCCTGGCCCCCTGACACCTCACCCCCCTGACAGTCCCTACAGTATCACACCCTGTCAGCGCTTGGAGTAGAGCAGTCGGTTCGGGGTGCGAATACTTGCCAGGATAGTCCAGTGGAGGAGGTTCTGGCAGGCAACTTCCCTTCTGACAAGTATGAATTTCTTCCAATTTTTCCATCATCTTTTCAAAATGTTGTCTAAATGTGGAATGCTCACACGGTGTTGAGTGCTCGGAATCTTCACTGAACAAATCATCCAGTGATACAGTCAAGGGGATTTTTTGGAGAGGGAGATATTCCCTCTCGTCTTCTTTATCCAGAGCCTCTTCACACTCCTCAAGTGGGGCAAATGGTGGGGAAGGCCAATCTCTGGGAATTGGACCCTGTGTAGATATATTAGACATATGAAATGATAATGCAGATGCGGAGGTACTGCCAATATTGTCCTGATTCTTGCTCATAGCTGCATAAACCTCTCTCTCAGTTTTCACTTCATATAAAATTTCTTTAGTCTCCAGAGGGAGAGATATTGCCAAAGGCCCTTATTTCCTTTTGTACATTCTTCAAACAACCTTTGTGCCATTTTGTCCAAGTCTCTCTTTCAAGTCGGGCAGCAGTAATTGGAATAATGCCGCTTTGATTAGCCCATCTTATCATAGACTGCAACACAGTTTTTTCATAAACAATTCTTCTCTCAGAGAGTATATTTTGGAGGAGCTTCACCGCAGCTTCAATCTGAGTCTTATCTTTGGATGAATGCACAGATCCCATCTCCTCCCCAACTGCTCTCCTGGTCAAGAGCAAGTTTCCCACCAAAGTCTTTAAGCTGCCTCTATATGAAAAGCTTTTTCACAAATGCCAGGGCAGCACCCACCTTCGGTCGGCTTTTCCATTCCCTCAATCCAATCTCTGGCAGCCTTCAAGCCACATCTGAGGGTCTCCGTTCAGGCGACAGATGTGGTCACAATTAAGGAAAAGATTTCAACAGATAAGTACTACCATTTTCCAAACTGTAGAAGAAAAAGAATATGATTGAGCCCAGAAATATGCTTGAGTCATATTTTGTAACACAGTATAAAGTGTAACTTGTTCTGTAGACTTATTCAGAAAGGGTATATTTAATGCAAAGGGAAAAAAAAGATATGTAGAACACATAATATGTGCTACAGCTACAGAAAGAATGCAGTGAGTTGTCATAATTTCCTGAACAGAAAAATGCAGAGATAGATATTGTCACTTGCCATTGATGAAAGCTTAATGACAGAACAATTGCTGAAAGATTTTTCACTTCTCCTCCTCTAATAAAAATTCTGTTCTAAAGTAGGTTCCCAGGGATAGCACAATATGTGGGGTATTGGGTTTTTTTCTTTTTGTTTTATTTATTCTTTTAATTATTCCATCTGGATAAGATAGTAAAGAACTGAATATAAAGGCTGTGTCTAACTGATATGTCACACAGTAAAAGTTACTGGTGATTAGAGAGTTTTAATGTTTTTTGCAATGTAAAAGGTGAATTTAAATCTTGTTAAAACTTGCACTCAGGCATGAAGCTTGCAATAGAGGTTTTATGTATAGAAGGATTTGAAGAGTCTGGGCCTGTTAGGGGCTGCAGATTTTCAGTGTTTACCAGGATCAAGTCTTAAGATGGCTTTAGGTTTCTGCTACTTGGAACAGTATATTTTTCTACTATTGGAACTGTATATCTCTGTTATGCTTTCACTCATGCTCTGGGTGTTTTGTGGGCGTTCATATTTTCTCTCTGTTTTGAGTACCTGTTTTCTGTTTCTCTCTGTATTGCGTACTTTTCTACTGATCCTTCTTCTTGTTTATTGGAAAGCTCAGTAGGCCTGAGAGTTGTTTCTTCTTACCTTTTGACCACTGAACTGAATTTTCACCTCCACTTATCTCTAGTAAGCTATTCTCTGATATGCTTTCACTGTGGCTTTGGAGATTGATTCCCACTTCTTCATTCATATAGTGTTGATCAAGAAATCCCTTTCTGAGTGCACACAGCTTTAAGGTGGTGTGAAAAGGATGGAGCCAGTGAAATAGTCTCCATTTGTTGAAAATCATACCATCATACCTGGTGATCAAATCCTTGGTTTTTTGTTCATGTTGTTGAATATATTGTTGTTTAATATAAAACCAGCCACTAATGCTGCTGTGTTTGTACCCTAGCTTCCCTTTGGTATCAACTGTTGTGAATGTACTAGTCTAGCTTTTAGAAATCAAATTTAAAATATTGTCACCCACTTAAAAGACTTAATTTTTTATCAGACCTTTAAGGCAGGAAACCAAAAACATACTGAATAAAACAGTAGAATAGAATTTTACAGGGGATTATTTGTAGACCCTAGCTACCTGAAAGGAGGTTGTGGAGAGGTGGATCTGGGCTCTTCTCCCAAGTGACAGGGGACAGGACATGAGGGAATGGCCTCAAGCTCTACCAGGGGAGGTTCAGGCTGGACATCAGGAAATAAATTTCACAGAAAGTGTTATTGGGCACTGGAACAGGCTGCCCAGGAGGTGGCTGAGTCACCTTCCCTGGAGGTGTTTAAGGGACAGGTGGATGAGGTGCTGAGGGGCATGGTTTAGTGCTTGATAGGAATGGTTGGACTTGATGATCCTGGGGATCTGTCAAGTCAGACTGGATGTTTTTGCCTTAAACATTTTGTCCAGCAGGCAACAGTGCAGGACAAGGCACTAGGACCAGGCACCCCCCCCCCCCNTGAGGCACAGACCTGGATCAGAGCAGCCTGGACCACGTGACTGGACCATGTGGTGATACAGTAACTTCTTATTTCTTCCTTTTCTCCTTCTGTCTTTCTACCTCCCCACTCTCCCCCTTACCTCATGGCGTGCATGGTTGATTGAGTCTTAGAGCTTGGGTTGTTAACGGGAATTCATTGTTGTGCACCCCGGCATCTCAGTGTGTTTATGTTTGCTGGAGCTGGAAATAAATACTGTTTGATATTCACCCTGGGAGTAACCTTATTGGCCTCTGGATCGCCACACAGACAAATGGATCCACTTTTCCTCCCCTCTTTGTCTGGGTTAAGACAGGGTCTTTTCCAACGTAGTGATTCTGTGTGATCCTGTGATCTGCAGAATAGCACTACTGTGCAAAAAAATAACAAAAGTTGTAATTTGTCAGGATAGGTATGATGAATTTAATTAATTAATATTTTGTGTGTGTTTTGAGCTCTTTTAGCAGCTTAAAACAACATAGTTTATACCAGCTGAGAATAACCAAAATGGTGTAAATATCACAACATAATTCTGACTTTGAACGATTTCAAGGTAATTTTATTACTATTGTCTCCATACTGACTAACAAGTATCAAAACACATCATAAGTTTTAAACAATAAGTTAATTTCTTTTTACACATCTGTTCTACCATCATCAGTTCTACTGAATAAATAGCATTATGTCTGATATACTCTATATAAACAGAATTAGGCTCACAGTTATCCTGTCATTCTATTTATCCACTTCTAGGCCATGTAGCTGTAATACCTTTCCTGCTAAAAGTTGTCTACAATATGCAGAGGATATTTTTAATTACAATCTCAATTATACACTAAATTGTCTGCATTGAATAAATCAAGTGGTTAGAGATATAATGCAAGAAAAACAATAAACAGTATATTTTTTACTGCTTAGCCCTTGAATAGTCAAACAAACACTGAAAAATATAACATCTAGTTTATTCTCTATTTTAAAAGGTTCTAGTAAAAAAACCCCAAAATAAATATTTTTTTACTTGTTTCTGGTTTTAAATTCTTTTCCTCCTTCTGAGAAATGCCATTGTTATCTACTCTAATCATCTGTATTATGGGATGTCCTTGCCCACAGCAGGGGTTTGGAACTAGATGACCTTTAAGGTCCCTTCCAAACCTAACTGTTCTATGATTCTATGATCCTACAGACAATGTAACACCACTAACAAATTATTTTATTGTTCCTGATATTCTGTGATTAAGCAGGGAGTTATCTTTTAGAAAGATGACAGATCTTAATTTAAAGGTCTCAAAAGAATATATGAACATATTAGCAGCTACTGCCTAGATGTCAGATTACTTTCTCCCATTGATTATCTAAAATGCAATTGATATCTTGATAACTGTTGCTGTTGTCTTGTGGTTATATAAATCTTAGTGACAGATCAAATATTCAAGTTGTGCAAAACTTTTTGAAATGAAATTCTTTCTGTGCATACGTAGTTAGGAAAAGCAAACTAGAAGCAAACAAGTGATGTGAGATTCATCTACAGTATGACTATTAGTCTAAGTGAATTTTCTCAGTCTTTACTAGTTTTTAACATGTAAGCTTAGCTAAATTACTCACCCTTACTATACTGCTCACACAGTGAAAGAAGTGTAGGTAGAAGGGCCTTATAGCAACAGAAGTATATAACTGACTCTTCTACATGGTGTAAAGCAACTTGTTTAATCCTCCTGTTCTTTTTCTATTAAACTGAGGAGAGGAACAGAGCAGACATCATTTCTTGTGGGGATAATATGATGAGAGATGGGCAGGTGCATGGGAGTAATAGGACTGAACAGGACTTGGATGAGAAGACAAGAAACATGAAAGTTGCAGCTAAACAGAAAAGCCAATAAAACTGAATGGATTTACAATGGTATAGATGGAAAGTTGACTTAGAAACTCTGATGTGAATTAACAAAAGAAGGATATGGTTACAAAATAGCTAGGAATCCTATTTGATACAGTAGGTGATAATAACTTGGAAGAGTTAGACAAAAATTGTCTCATAAATGTTGAAGGAAAAAATGCAATATGATTAATACATGATTTATGAGCAGACACAGGATAAAAGAAAGGATTTGACTAGCAGCCCTTGATTCTAAACTAAAATTGATGCCGACACCAACCATGTGCAGCAAGCAAAAACTCAAATAAGATAGGTTTTCATAATGTTATGCTGATGAATTCCATGTGAGAGACTGAAAATTATTAAAGTATTCTTTATAGACTTATGAGCTCTTATACACTTTGTCAGAGTAGGCCTTCTATGTTAGGTCTTAGCAGAAGACACATCTATAATGGAAACATCCTTGCTGTTACCTGTTGTGTTTTCAAATGTTTCTTGAGCTTTCCAGTAAGACTGTTAAGCTGAATTTTATAAATCTAAATGCAATCCTGATGTAATATTTCCTCTGGGTACTTCAAAAATAAATTGTTTCTCATTAAAAAAAATGTTATAGTTATTTTTCCTGTTTATATTAACAGTTATTTTATTGTATTGTATCTTTCACTTGAAAATGATTAGTGCATTATAAACTGAATAACACAAATAACTATCTACAAATGGTATATAAGAATAGAAGTGATATAAGGTGATGATGATGATGACAGTGCTTGTGAGACTAAAACACTAACCCATTTGGGTACAATTTCTAAACACATTGCCAGAATGAGCATAAAACAATAGATTTTCTCAGTTTAGTGTCAGTTTTCTGCCTGAAGAAATTAACATTCCATTTCATGGATACAACATTTTAATGTCCCGAGGGCTCTAACTTCCTGTCATCTTTTAGAACATATATTTAAGTATAATTCTACCATGTTCATATACAAACCTTTGGAAAGTTAATTGGAGCTTGCTTTTCCTAGATTTATTATGCTTCTGCTCTTGTGCCATGTCCATTTTACCAAGTTTTCATATACTGCTGATGTAAAGTTTAAGCTTTTGCCACCTCCAGTTTTTGACCTGCAATTACACCAGGCCATCAAGTTCCTGTTCAGGGCAATATGACTTTGATGGTAATGATTTTGAGGCCTATTTTTTAAAAATAGAAAACGCAGCTAAGCCATGATTTGATTAGTTGTCATTCATTAATTCAGCTTTTGGGTAGTCAACATCTGTCAGTTCTGTGATCCTTTCATCCCCTCTAAATTAGTTGTGACTGAGATACTAAAAGTTTTATTTTTGGTATTTTTTTCCAACGTTTACTGCATTTCACTTTGCAGACCAGGCAGAAAGAAGTAGGCATAGGAATAATATGCTGCAGCAAAATATTGTCACCTGCTCTGAAACTACTGCAAATTAGAGTTAGATGCAATTCTTTATTGATATTTTCAAATGTATGTAAGAGGATAACTTGTTTCATTTCTTTTTGGCTGTGAAATTAGGTTTGCTGTATTGCTGAAAAAAATAGAAAATTAATATATTTAAAAGTTTTGGCTGAAGTCAGATCAATGATGTGAGAAGGGATATTTCAGGCATGGTATTGCCAGTGAACCGAAAATCAATCAGCTCAGCATTAGTCACCCGATTTACCTTAAAATATTGCACCAATACTCATCCTCATGAAGGAGACACCAGAACGATGTAAGACAAATAGTTTGTGTGATAGTTCCACTGTGGTTTCAATCAGAGAGTCTTGAAAGTCAAATCATAGTTTAATAGTCACATATTCACCTGAATCAGCTCACAATTATTCGTATTTTTCAATCATTAATTTGAAACCAATGGAAAGATATGCAGACTTAATACATATTTTATTATGGCTAAGTTGTTTATCAAGGTAGCTCTACAACTGGTAGTCCTCATACTGGCTGTTACCTGTCCAACTTATCTCCCTTGAAAAAATGCTATTCATAGTTTTTTAAGATTAGTTTAGGAACTTCAATTCATCAATTGCCATAGAGATGACTAAAATATCTGCCTTAAAACCAGGATATATTTGCCAAATTAGATAAAGAAAGTTATTTAAATACTTGGCCTTCAAAGCTTTTAATTTTCTTTTGATGACATTTCAAATTCTATTTTTTTTAACTACGACTTAAATCTGGACATCCTTACAGCATTTTTTCCTACGATATTAGTATGGGTGCTTTCCATAGAGATCATGTAAATAATGTATGGGTGTTTTACTTCCTGATGTCTTGGAGATCAGTACATCAATTATTAACATGCAGCATTTAAGCAGATATTTTGCAAATTTGTGTAGCCAAAGAATTGTTCTCTCTTGATATCTGACTTCTAAATTGATTAATTTATATATGATCTCTAAAATACACTGAGAATATCTGCAGATGAGAAATAATTGGTCATCATAGTATTCTTCAGCAAATGTAAAATTACAAAGTGTCAGTCTTGTGGCACCATATGTTAAGAATCACAGGAATTTATTCTAAATAAATATGTGCAATAAGAGTGTCAAGGAGTCTGACAGTATTCTCTGATTTATAACCTTATGTTGATTAGAGTGATGAGTCAATTTTCAAATTATTTTTTCTCAGGCTATTTCAAATCCCTGTAGCAATACAAACCTGTATTAACAAATATATTAAGCAAATCTGCTTCATAATATATTAACAATATGAGATTTTTAGTCTTCATTTTAGGAATTCATCAAAATGTAGGACTTAATCTGGCAGCATTTTTATTGCCATTAAAGAAGTATTCAAGACCACACACAGTTATGCCTCTTCATGATATTTACCAAAGCACATATACGCATACAAATTGCCCTCAACTTCTTTGGCAAAACATATTCTACTATTTGGTACTGTTTTCCACCAGAAGCTGTTGTTCATATAAGAAAGTATAAGTAAACTAAAAACATTCTAAATTATTGTTTTGGTTTTGCAAAGTTATTTACTGATAAGAGGATAATAATAATATTACAAGAAGAAATATGTTAAAACACACTATGCATGGCTCAAAGAAAATAGAAGTTCAGTTAGTGCAGGAAATTACTCTTATGTGAATCTACTCACTAAAATGTGGCAAAACAATTAAAAAGTACAACACTTAAAAGGTACATTGAGTGCAAGGAACATATTTTAATCTCCCTTCTCATGTGATTCAATAGTGACTGAGTTATTCAGGTCATGCAAAATAAGAGCCAAGAAAAATGGCTACAACCAGACTTTGTTAGGTGTTATATAAAGAGTTTTAAAATAATTGACTGGGACTCTGAAGTCAATTCAAGGTTGCAACACACTTTTTGGTAGAACTACTCAGTGACTGAACAAAGAGAATAATCTTAACCGATAGATTTGAGATACATCTTCAAAGTAAAGGTAGCTCAAATTGAAATAGCATATTATCCTGCAGCTAAGATAGAAGCAGCTTTGCCTGACTTTCTTAAGAGATTGAATCTTCTATCTTAAGAAAATAAACTCTGAAGAGTGAATTGTTGAGAACATACAAATTATTTAGAAGCCTGTACTTGTGGATCAAATAACAGCAAAAGATGAAATTCTAGGACAGATTTTTTTCTCAAGATATATTCCCTAGTTATGAGCTCAGAAAATATTAGTATCCTTTTTAGCTCAAATTATGTTTGCAATTATTTTTAGCATTTCTATCAGTAAATTACTTCATCTTCCAAGAGTATTCAACTTGTTTTTTCCTCCTACTGAAGTTATACATGGTCTGACACAGAAAAATACAAGACTTTGTCTGTGACTCTTTTTATTTAACAAATACAGAAAATCAACCATGATAACCTTTAAAATAGTCCTCTTCTGAGCTGGCACACACTTGCACACAATGCTGCCAACATTCAAAGCAGTTCTGCACTTCATTTTCTGAAAGGCTATTGAGAATCACCACAATTTCTGTTTTCACACCTACCAACAAAAATGGGTTTTACTGAGCACCTACTTGATCTTTGTGAACTCTTCACCATAAGCCTAAGTCAATAATTTAAAAGTTTCTATTGCAGATTGCTCCAGTTTCACAAGAAACTTGAACTCAATGTTCACTCTTGCCCACTGACACTTCCGAGTGGAGAAAAATGTCTCTATTTGAAGACATGTACACTGGTACTGAATGAACCGAATGAGTTACAACATGCTTTGTAACCACCTCTTTGACTCTCTACTCCCATTCTTGGTTTCCAAGCTATAGGATGTGTATGGCCTTTTTTTGTGTCAGACCTTGCATTTCATTATGAGCTTTTGCTTCTCATTAGGAAAGAGTCATTCACAGTATTGACACTCAAACTGATTTATTTTCCCCCTAAAACTTAATTAAATTTCCACCTCTATACCTAGAACTGGAGTTCTGTGATCTCAGTTGTTCATAATCTGAGTTGTTATGCTGTTTCTGACTATTGTAGAAAAAAAATTACCTCAAAAGATAGTTTAATCAATTAATGCTTGATTCATTACTACGTATCTACAATACCTTTTCCTTATTATCTGTATTTATATACTCCTACTTACACAGCAGGTCTAATACATCTGTTACATAATGTTTCTCGTTCTGATAGATATTTCAAGATTTACTTCCTAATGTGCAGTACTGATGCACTGCAATGTACTTTGATATAATAATACATTTATTTGGTCTGAAGTAATATTTTTTGAAAAAGTCAGTGAAAGGTTTAATTGGTCATTTCAGTGGTATCAAAAACTTGTGCTTAAAGTATTTATTATAACTCTAAAAGTATATGAAGTATACTTTTAGTCTCTATTCTGATAACAAGCAACTCTGTAAATTTCCATAACTGAAGAGCTAATGTTATATGCGTAAATGAGACACATTTGTTTATAAAAGGCAACTTTCAGAGGCATTTAATATTAAAGGATCCAGAATACTAAAAATAAATTTCTACGCTAGTAAAAGATGCAAGGAAGAAAGATTGAATTTTGATGTTTGATGGATGAATAAGTGACAACTAATGTTTCATTCATTAGACTGAATTGCCATTGTAAACAGTTATTTATCTCTCAAATATTTATTTATTCATGAAAAATCCATTATTATAAGGATAAGTATTTATGAGTTTGGACTGATTTTGGAAAACAATTTCAATGAAATGAGAAGGAAATGGGATTTTTATTTTTGTAGGGACTAGAAATGTGCTGTTAGACTAATTAGCAGTGTGATTTCGGAGTGTATTTTTTTTTCCATTGTTTGCAGTGAAACTGAGAGAACCATTGTTTGATATTATTCTGCCTTCTAGGCTGATTATGATTACAATTTATTGCATTTTCAATCTGGATATTTATGTTTTCAAATAATGGAGAAACAGGACAAGCTGTAAATCTGTCAGAGGACAGAATTCAAACTGAAAATTAACCAGGCAAATAGAAAGTCATTCTGGGGGAAAATGGAATGTAAAGAACATTTATATTTCCTCATTTTGCTAGAAACAATAAATGACAGGAATGACAGACTAATAGCTAATAAAAATAAGGACACTGCAGTGGACACATCACTTATACCACATTCTTCCCAAACAGGCCAAATTTCTTCTGGTACATATAAATAAATTTGTCACACAGGAAAAGAGTGAAGAAAAAACAAAAACAAAAAAATACCAAAAAAACCCCCACCCCAAAACAGGTTCAACAAAAAATTCCACCAAACTCAATTAGATTCCCATAAAATAAAGTTCTGAAACATAAAATAATTTAGTCTAAGTATGAGAAGGCTTAGGTATCATTAGTAACAGTATAATATATAAGAATGTCTAAAGTAAAAAAAAAATATTTTAACTCTAGAAATAAAGATAATTTTGATCTAAATGACACAGTCTTTTATAGGATGCAAAAGAGCAGAATTTTTATCAGTAATACAGAAATAATTTATATAAAAACTGTATACTTTTCTGTATCACATAAGGTTATGCTTGAAAGTGTTACATTAACTACTAGAACTTCTATCCCTATTTGAGCAACGTTAAGACTCTACGGATTTGAGGCAGGTAGTTTTCAACTAAACATCATAAGAGCTTCATATTTCTGTATGGGTTTTGTCTGAATAGTCACTTTTCTGTAGTAAGAGAAAATCTTGAAAACCTTCTTTATACTCTATATGTTCCTACCATCTGTATAAGATTTCGTATTAGAGACTGGTGTCTCAACCACCTAACAATTTAATGCCATTTTCTCTCATTCATTTCTACCTGTCACCCTTTCTGAAAACTTTAATTTATTCATTTTTCTTTTTGGTGATAGTAGTGTTTTGGTGCTCTAATCATGAATTGTTGTATTAGCTGTAACATAAACTCAGAGAAAAAATTATGTCTTGTCCCAAGGACTCACAGTCTATACATGTCGGTAAGACTTTCACACATCATCCACTCTCTGTTTATTGTTTTTCCTCTGTCTTTCCTTTTTCACTACTGTCAAATACTGAATATATTCTGGGGCAGGAGGGGAGAAAGTAGGGGAGAAAGTGAGAAGATTAATATGAGTGAGGTATTCAGTTTGCACATAAAATTTTTCTCTTATCTGATTTATAGAAAGGGAATAAACCAGTCATGAATACTATGACAACAGACCTTGACAGTATTTAAAGACTGGCTGTAAAAGCCAAATAAAAGTGATTTATTTTTTCAGAAACTAAACTTGCAGGAAAACTAAGGTAAACCTCAACATACTTGCTAAGCAGTTTTGACTTCCGGTGCAGTAAAGTTTTGAATTTTCAAACCTGACTTGTGCAAGACGTGTTTATTATAATCTAGTAGCACTATTACCACTCACCAGGACTACTGTGAGAACATGTGCAATGTGAAAAACTTCTCACTACATCTTGACAACACACAATTTCATTGATGACACCAAGTTGAGTGGAGCAGCTGACACTCTAGAAGACTGCGATGTCATCCTGAGGGGATTGGACACATCGAAGCAATGGGCCTGTGTGAACCTCATGAGGTTCAACAAGACCAAGTGCAAGGTCCTACACCTGGTTCAGAGCAATCCTCAGTTTCAATACAGGCTGGAGGATGATATGATTGTGAGCAGCCCTGCAGAGAGTGACTTGGGTCTACTAAAGGACAGAAGGCAGACGTGAGCCAACAATATGTTCTCACAGTCCAGAAGGCTAAATGTATCTTGGTCTGCAAAAAAAGAAACGTGGTCAGCAGGTCAAGAGAGGGGATTCTGCTACTCTACTCAACCCTCATGAGACCTCACTAGGAGTACGGTTTTCCAGCTCTGGAGCTCTCAGCACAAGAAGGACATGGAAGTGTTTGAGCAGATCCAAAGGAGGACCACAAAAATGTTCCTTTCTTATGAGGATAGGCTGAGGGAACTGGAGTTGTTCAACCTGAAGAAGATAAGGCTCCAAGAAGACCTTATAGTGGCCTTCCATTACTTAAAGGGGTCCTATAGGAAAGATGGGGACAGACTTTTTAGCAAGGCCTGTTGTAACAAGACAAGGAGCAATGTCTTTAAACTAAAGAAGGGTAGAATTGGACTGGATATAAGGAAGAAATTATTTACACTGAGGGTGGTGAAACATTGGAACAGGTTACCCAGGGCAGTAGTGGAGGCTACACCCCTGGAAACATTCAGGGTCAGGTTGGATGGGACTCTGGGCAACCAGATCCAGTTAAAGATGCCCCTACTGTTGCAGGAGGGTTGGATGAGAAGACCTGTAAAGGTCCCTTCCAACCCAAAGCATTCTATATGACTCTATTCTATGAGTTTCCTGTTAAATGTTTTTATTGAGCAGATTTTTATTTGCAAGAAATAGAAGTGGTTACTGTCAGGCACATAATTGCTCCTAATATCTGCACAAGTTTTACCAGGCAGGATATATACTACCAAGCTCTGTAGCTGTCAGAGTGAAAACTACTGTGAAGCTCTGAAAAGGTGTGGGGTTTTTTTTCCCCCTTAACCAAATGTCATCAGAATTCCTGTATTTATTATGGTGAGTAAGCAAAAGATGATTTAATCTGTTTTGTAAGGTGTAATGTTTGAGGCTAGTAGATAGGATTTAGTATCACCATTTAAGAATGACTATGTGTGGTGCCAAATATGCAAGCAGATAAACCATTATCATGATGCAAGATTTCCAGCACAAATCTACACCTGCCTCAAGAATTATAACTAAGCTCCTCCAAGTGATTTGAAAAAATCCCACATACCTCACTATTTTAGCAAATACTCCCTTAAAGTAGTTATAATTTTATCCAGGCAATAATTTATTTATGTAAATGCAATAACCTATTTATTTATTTATTTATNCTACAGTGATCTTAAAAGTAGTATTGTAGTTTAATTTTTTTCAGGAATGGCCAGTCTACATGTCCTGTTATTTGTACCAAAATTAGACATAATATTAAAAAATACTTAGGAGGTAGAAAATAATGTAATAAGATGTAATGTTCATTTGTCCTAGATTTCAGGAACAAAACTATAAAATCTGATAGCCATGAAAAAGAATTTTGGACGTCTATAGGTGATGTTGAAGTATATGACATAAGCAACAAGAAAAAGTTTTATACCATGTCTCTACAAAATAAAAATATCACTTTAATCTACTTTATTTTTCAGCTACATAGTTCACGCGAATGTTATTATTCAACTTTAAAGACATATTTTTAAATATCTTCCCACAAAATAGGAATGATCATTGTCTGGATGAATCTCAGTAATTGCTATTTATATATTAATTTAATTGTGCATCTTTGAAACAAATACTCAAATATTTTAAAGCAGTTTTCTGCTGAGAATTTTTAGGAAGATTAAGATACTATTCCAAGCTAAATCACGACTTATATCACAGCATGTCCTCCAAGGTATACTGATAGATGGTCTTCTGGTACTACTTTTCTTAACAAGAATAAGACCCTATTTGACAATGACAGTGACTGCAAAGGACAAGGGACCCATTCTAATTGCAAAGCATTTCCTGAGGATAGCTTTAAAGGGATGAAACGAGCATTTGAAAACTGAGTAAATCGATGAATCTTTGATGCTTGCCTGGGGGACTCTTGCTAATTTCTGAGACAAATGAGCATTCATTTCTGAAATCAACCCTGACTGAATAGGATGGGCTAGACATAACAGGTAGATTTTAGAAAAAAGTTCAATACTACTGAGGGATGCTTCACGAGGCTGCGTCAAGAGTAAAAATAACCAGGATAATTGCTATAAAGATAAAACATAGATACGATATAGATACTGGTTGATTTATCAATTCTGTGGTCATTTGTTTTAATACTTGGTAAAACCACATTCCTAGGCTAACCATCACATTTCGCCATAACAAAACAAAGTCAGTAAAGACTTAGTTTCTTCTTCACTGTCCTTTCCTTCTAACCTGTATTAATGATACAGCACGCGGAGAAGATCTGCAGGGAAGAAACCATTACAGCTTTTAGTTTCTCTTTCTTCTGCTATTAGCTTTGAAAATTCAATTTAATCACTAGAGCTCACCATGTTACTATTTTCTTTTACTTTACACGCATGCTTGTTTTTATTATAAAAGCCGAAGGAATCATAATATCATAGAATCATAGAATTAAAGAATCATAGAATAATAGAAAAGTTAGAGTTAGAAGGAACCTTAAAGATCATCTAGTTCCAAACCCTCTGCCATGGTCAGGGACATCCCACTAGACCAGGCTGCCCAAGGCCCCTATCCAACATGGCCTTGAACACCTCCAGGGATGGGGCAGCCACCTGTACTCTTAGTAACCTGTGCTGGTGTCTCACCACTCTCATGGTGAAGAAATTCCTCCTAAGGTCTAGTCTAAATCTGCCCCTCTCCAGTTTATACTTGTTCCCCCTCATCCTATCACCACAAGCCTTTATGAATAGTCCATCTCCAGTCCCACTTCTTCATTCCCAATGGCCTCTATCACCAATGATATATTAGCAGTGTCTCTAGAAAGTTGTTCTATTAACTTCTTCCTTAGTCTGGCACTTCCTGAGTTCAGAAGTATCCCAGCATGCACCACCCTTGAGGCATTATAAGATCCAGGATTAGGAAAAAAACAGGGAAGTTCTCTGTTCTCATTTGCTTTCCTTGAATTAATATGACAGTGGTACTTAAAAGTAGCAGAGGTTTAATTTTTATGATATACTACAATGACTTATAGACAATTCAACCAAGAAACCATTAAATATATATTAATAAAAAATTGCCATGTAGTGTTTCTGTTTATAAAGTCTTTGATCATTCATTGAAAAAAATTGAACAAATCAGGATTCAAAACTAGGGAAGAGGTATTGAAAACCAGCAGTTTAAAATGTACATGCTCAAATAAAGAGAACTCATTTAACTTTCACTCAATACACATTTCATGATCAAATATGTGACTCAAAAGACAAGTTAAAATATTATGTGACATAGAATAGAGAAAAAGTTACGAAAATAAGTAAGATTGAAAATCTTTGCCCTCATGTAAAAAAAGGAATAAATGAATAGCTTATCTGTAAGGAAGTAAATAGAAAAATGTTTATCTCTGAGTGCTTTTATTATATGCTTATGAATGTATACTTATGTTACAACAATCTGAAAAATCTTTACAATATGTATCTGAATCCTACCTTCTGGTTTTCAAGACCACAAAGCAAGACTTCATATTTCTTTCTTAAATCTAATTTCACCATCTCTTTAAACTCTTTTTCAGGAGAGGACTCCTTAGGCTTTAACAGAGACCTAAATGAGTAGAATAATTTATGTGCATCTATGGACTAAACCTAAGTACATATATACTGATTCATTCAATCTGTCAATTACATGCAGGAATTTAGTGATGATAGTTTTGTTGATTTAGTTAAATCTTCCCTTTGATTTCTAGATGGGTAATTTTCCAGCTAAACACTCCTGGATAGCTTCTTTAACGTTATGGAATTATAGATTTTTAGATACCTCATGTTCTAGCATGTGTGTGTTCAAGTTGGTCAATCTCTTGCTGATCTCTTAATTTTCAGTTTTGGCTCTCTCATCAGAAAATAATTCTCATGACAAACAGCCTGAAATTGTTGTTACACAGATTTTTAGTACATGATAATTTTCATTTCTTTACAAAAGCTCATGAAAATAAAATATTGGAAATGTCGATATTTCATCAAATGCAGAAAAGAAAAAAAAAGAATAAAACAAAACAAAATTAAACAAGTAAAGTGAGTTATTTTCGTAAAAGATTTGTGGTCTTCTTTAAATTTGACCTGCAAGAACAGCTATATTAGGATCATATTTTTGCTATATTGACACTATATCACATTTCTTAAACTTCTATTATCAAAAATCCACAGTGATTTTTTCTCCTTACAGCACTGTGGCTGTTAAGTAAAACAAAAAAAATAGCTACAGAGCAACATTAGGTTTTTTGTCATGGAGTTGTCTGGGAAACAAAGCTGGGATTCAAAGTTTGCCTTATTAATTCTGTGGATAGAGTATGGATTAGCATATCCAAAATGATCCTATCAGGCAAAAAGAAAAACTACTGTTGTACTCTGCCTGTTAAATAGTTAACCAGAATATGTTGCTCCAAATTCTTCATCAAGAGAAAGAGAGTAATTGATGCGCCCTTTGTCAGTGGATTCCTAGTGAGTTTGACTGTATTATTGTATAAAACACTCCAGATACAGGTTTTAGTCTTATATTTGTGTATGGATTTGGGTATAGGTAAAGCTTGTACCGTTTTTGCTTTCTGTGTATGCACATACAAATACATACACATGTATATATATGCATACATACATACATATCTTAGCAATATTTTTAGCAGTATTTTCATTATTTGATGTTCATATCTGTGAAGAAATTGAAAGGGATGCCTAATTCCTTGTGTCATGGTTTAGCATACCACTCATAGCCAGATCATTAGCTAAAACTGGGCTGTTTTCATTCCTAATTCCACCCCTCCCAGGAAAGGGAAAAGGGAAATGAGAAAGAAAGGGACTTCCAGGTTGTAAAATCACACTAAAACAGATTTAATGCAACCACAATAATAAAAGGAAGATAATAATATTAATAAGAAAATAATAAATTATTTACAAGTCTCCAGCACCTAATTTGAACTCCATCTCTGCCCCCCTCCCCCATTGATAATGATACATCACCACTGACACTGCAGGCATGGGGAAGGTCATAACCTAGACTTAGAGACAGGCAGGAACTGGACTCAGGAATGCATGGACAAACACACAAGGCACAAACATGCAAGATTCTTTCTGAACATCAGCCATTGAAGAAAAAACCCTAGACATTTGTAATATCTAAGCTTTTATATTGGGTATCATATGTATGGCATGTACTACTTCTTTGGCCAGAATGGGTCACCTGTCCTGTCCACAACTCCCAACAAACACGTGCCCACTTCACCAGCAACTCTAGAATGGCCTTAATTCACATAGAAACAGATGTGAGCACTGGCCCCTACAGACCAATGGCCCATAACCTTGGTGGTAGCTATCAGGCTGAAAAGTCAGAGAAAAAAATATTATTTAGCCTAAACCAGCACACCTTCTTACCTCATCCAAATTTGCAACAGTGTTTTAGGCCACAATTAAAAATTAATTTAAGCAAGTCATAATACAAATACTATTAAAATTATTTTTCTTTTTTACCTTTTTTTCTCAAAAAATACCTAATTACCTGAATACAACCCAAGAATTTGTTTTATTTTTATTGAAGCATTCTCTAGATTATTCCAAAGCATTGACTTTATAACTATCCTTGTTTGTGTTTGTAAAGTGCTCAGTGCTATGCAACATACAGAGGAAAATATGATCTTGTCATAAGCAGTTAAACTAAATGGCATGAATCAGATAACAAGCTGCACCAGATGACCTGTAGACCGCTATAAAGAGCTGTATCCTTTTATTCTTTCTCATTTTAATTTAATGGATGGGTGAGTCTATTTTCAATGCATTTTGTAGGAGATTTTTATAGAGACTGCAATGGAGTAGATCAATTTATTTTGCGAAGGACATCAAATACAATCGGAGTTTCACAGTTCAACGTACAACAATATAACAGAGGTAGGTAGGTTCAGGAAGGGGAGTAGAAGCTTTATATAGCAGACTTTCTCATGGAACATTGAGCAAAATGATCAAAACAGGATGATCCAGTGAAGTGTTTGAAAAAAAAACACATTGAGAAATCAAAGTGTGAATATGAAGTATGTACTACAATAGAGGTTTGTATGTAGTTTGCACATATGAATGTTGTGTTTCTAAAGCTAACAGACTTTTAAAAGTTGAGGCTATCTCTGTTACATACAAAAATATTCACTTTTAACACTTGCATCCTAAATTAGCTGTGAGGACACACCATGATGTCATATGGTTAGTATAGATGACAGGGGTCCTTGGTGGTTCTTAATCCCTTAGGTCAAGGTCTTTTAACTCAAAAGCTCCTCAGCGAGCAGTCAAAACCAAGGTGAGCTTGTTTAAAAACTAGAATTTAAGAAGCTTGCAAACTGTACAAAATTGGGGGAAGCTGTTGACACTCTTGAGGTTAAAGAGACCCTGCAGAGGGATCTAGACAAATTGGAGAGCTGGGCAATCACCAGCTGCATGAAGTTTAACAAGGGCAAGTGCCAGATTTTGCATCTGGCACATGACAACCCTGGATAGACACACAAGAATAGGGAGTGGGAGCCTGGATAGCAGCCCTGCAGAAAAAGATCTGCGGATTCTGGTTGATGGCAAGTTGAACATGAGCTAACAATGCCCTTGTAGGTAAGAGGGCATATCATACGTAACGTGTGACTTACGAGTGACGTGATGAATATGAATGAACGGTATTGTCACACCGCTGAATTTTGTAATTTAACCAAGCAACAAGATTTCTGATTATAGGAAGGAATTAAAGGGTCATAAATTGGCCGAGGGGAGACCTGAGGCTGAGGGGNGATGCATCAAGCAGGGCATTGCTAGTTGATCAAGGGAGGTGATTGTGATTGACTGCCACATTATGAAAAGGATATAGTGCAACTAGAGAGTGTCCAGAGAAGGACCACAAAGTTGGTGAAGAGTTTGTAGGGTAAGCCATGTGAAGACTGGCTAAAGTCACTTGGTCTCTTCAACCTGGAGGGGTCTCTGCTGTGGGGAGACCTCATCCCAGTTTACTGCTTCTTCACAAGGAAAGAAGGAAGAGCAGATGCTGATCTCTTCTCTCTGATGACTGGTGATAAGACCCAAGGGAATGGTCATGTTCAAAGCAAGCTGCCCTGATGAGTAAATTTATCATTTGTAGGTGGCATAAGCCTTGGCTTTGGATACGTACAGGCTGTAAAGAGGTGCACTATATTTAAACAGTATACTGAAGAATCCTTTTTGATGGTTTTAGACTTATTTGAAATTATTTTCTTTAACTTTGTCCAAGCATTATGGTACTATAAAAGAAATAAATAGTCTAAAAGTATGTTTCACTTTTTCCTCCATCATGCTCTCAACAATAAAAAGTTTTCAAATTCTTGTACATGCTGATGAACTCTCAGTTTCAGAATTCAGGTCACATCCAGTTAAAAGGTGCTTTATATTCAGTCAGTCATTTTAAAGAAGTGTATTTTAAATCAGTTGTATCTTATCAAGGCAATCTATTTTGCCCTCCTACAAGTGTAGAAATGATTTACAGTAAGTGTCTTTACCTCATAAAATAACTAAATGAGTTTTCTGCTACAAAAGTGCTTAAATCATGCTACTTTCTCCATTTATGAAACAATTTATGTTTTCAGACACACAAGCATAATGGCATCAAAATCTGTTAATTGTGTTATCTCTTTTTACATGCTCTTTATTTATATCCCTGTTTGTTTTAATCATTTTTATTATCTTTCAAAACTCTTTTTCACATTATAATTGTATTTATTGTAGGGAGTCTTATATACATCACCATTATTGTTAATTACTTTTGAATTGCATGGTTTGCTATACCTTTAAAGAATTTCCTTTCTAATGACTGACTTTTCTGGCAGAAACATCAGTGCAAATTGTGGCATACATTTAACTGTTGTTTGTAACTGAAGCTTCAACTTGTTAGTTTAAAAAATGCTTGGTTTTATATTACTTTTCTTAGGTGGTAATTTAATTATTGTAGCTTTGGTGGAATATTGCCAAGGACAAAATCTTCTTGTGTTTGTTCTTCTGCAAATATTAATCAAATACAGTCACTGCCTCAGAAAGCAGACAAGAATGGAGAAATTAAAGTAATGTCCTTTCTTCCTTCATTCTAAGCATGGAAAACTAGAGCAGAAACCTACTAAGTGACTTCTCCAAGGTCATATATTAAGGTTATGACTACGTTGATTCTCCCAAGTCTCACTTTCCTGATTTATTCAGATCACCCTTTGGTTTTGATTACTCTGCCTGTAATATGTGACTTGTTAACTTTACTATGAAAAAAACTTGTATCTTCATCAAACATGTAAAAAATGTTGTATGGTTCTAGAATACGACTCTCAAGCACAGTGCTGCCTAACTCTCCTGCCCATTTTTCTGTATGACAGTACTCAGTATGTCTTTTGAGACAATGGACTTCTCAAATAAAATGTTTTAAACCATGTCTTAATCTATGTCACATACTGAAAATTGTTGAGAAACACATTAACAAATAAGATTTAGCAATCTTACTGTATATGTAAATATATACTATATTTAAGTGGGCAGTAACAAGCAATTGCATGAACTCCACTATTTCAGTGGCTAAGGATGCCTTTCATGAAGAGCATCACGTAATGCAGTATATGTGAGACAGATTTACTGGAGGTCATCTGCAGACCACGGGGTAGAGGTTTATCATAGTGACCTTGTTGTTACAAAGAGATGATGTTAAGGGTCTTAAGTGCAATGGGTCTTCCTTGTGATTATACCTGACATTAAGTATAAGCTTCAACAAGTTTGTAAGTATACTGGAGAAGTATAGCACTCTTTTTTAAGGGCTAGATATCTAGGAAATGCTAGTAGAATTTTGTGGATGTTTTAGTTACTGCTACTTCTTCCTATAGAGTATGAAATATACTATTGAGAACCATTTCACAGTAGACAGATACTAGAAGAATTCTACTGTAAGAGATTCAACAATAATTTCATCTTGGAATTTATGAATGTAAACAAGCATTCCTTCTTTCATTTCCCCCAGGATTATACATGTAGGGCACTGCTACAGTAGTGACACTAGTGGGAGGGACAAGGAGAAGAGTTGAGGTCCACAGAGACCATAAGCACACTTAATTACTCAATTATTCATGTGTACAACACATTGAAATCTTGATATCACCTCACTACAGTGTTATCATTGTAGATACCTTTCCAGAATGTGAATGACTCTAAGGACTCGTATGCCTGAAAGCACAATTTGTGCTTCATTCTTTGTATTTATGACAGATGCTAAGTTTCGAGAAACATCACAGCTAAACTTTTCAAAATAATTTGATGTTTTCTCAACATTGATTCAGGCTTCTTGGTGTCAGAGAAATAAAAAATGATAAAGTTCTGTTACTGTAGGGACATAAAGAAAAGACGTTTGATTGATTCTTCAATTATCCAATGACAGTTATTATGGAGCACAGAATATAAATGGCAATTATATTCTTGCTTCATAGAAGAAAAAGAAAGAAAAATAAGTTATTTTAAGATATACAGAATTGATATTCAAGAGCTGAAATATGCCAGATACAGGAACTGCAATGATTGGTCTTATAGCCCTGATTTCAACAGCACAGATATTTAGCCATAATATTTGTATTCATCAATTAAAATTAATATGAAATTGTGTTCAGCTATATTGAAAAGTAAACACAACCAAAACCAGTATGCACATCAGAAAAGGGTATACCTGTGTACCCATCAGTGCATGAAATAGATTAAAGAGATAAAAAGCTTGCAGATACTTCTTAAAGTTTCCTTTTTTTGCTTAGATTATATATAAACTCAATAAAATGTTTTCCAAATACACAAACACAGTATAACATGCTTCTTATTTTCCAGATTTAAAAATGTTTGCGGGTTTAGACATAAAAATCACAATAAGTTTTACACCACTTTTAATTTGGAACAACCTTCTCCTTCCAACTCTGCAAGAAAAACAATTAAATAATGTGATATTTGTCTTTTTTGTTGTTGTTATTGTTTTGTTTTTATTTAAGACAGCCTCCAGGTATGCAGTGGAAAATGGAAGTGAAAATGTGAGAATGTGGTAGGTATTCTTGTTTCTTGAGACAAACCAAAAATTATTGTGCCAAGTTGTTCTTTTAATTCTAATAAGACATCACCTACAGCTACTATTTTAGCAAGAAGGTTTGCCAGTCTTGACATTCCAGAGACAAAATTCATTTTTTACTTGCTTGTCTTTGTTTTAGTTGGTCTAATTTTATTCACATATAAATGAAATGCTGAATATAATTCCATAATATAGGTCTGTTGATTACACAGCCTATGTCAATAAAAGATAATTAGATAAATAGTTCTTTATAATTCAAGTGATTTAGCTGAAGACAATAATAATGTAAGGTATTGCTGAAGCAGAAGGTGAGAGAAGAAGACTCGATGTTAGTAACCATCCTACTGGCATGTGTTTTCCTCAATTGCATCTGCCTTTGTGCAACAGTGCAATTTCTACTGTTTTGGGTAGCTCTTTGCTACTTTTGCTAATCTACAATGTCATGAACTGCATTAAATACTTCCCCAGGTGGATAACAGAAACTCTTTAATCTGGTGAATCCTCTCCCTTCTGCCATGCTAGAAAACTTCTCTTGAACCTCAAAATGATTTTTCAGCAACTAAGTCCTTGAATGTTTGTGTCTATTGTCAGAGTATACTAGCTTCCCGGCTTCTCACTTGGCTCACAATTAATCCGTTCCTTTGACTCCGCTTCCCATTTTGTTAAGTAAAAAATGTGATGTCTATGTCAACTGGAACACAGCCATTGAGTGCATACATGTTCTCAGACTGGAAATGCATAGTCCGATGTTACGTCACAGTGTATCTGATCAGCCTTACATATCACATTTTCAAAAGCCAAATTAACATCATAGCACTATCTGAACATTTACCTTAGTTGGAGAAATGAAATTCCTCTTAAAATTATACTTGTCTTAGTTCTCAGGGAAATATACTTCCACGAAGAGGTCTAAACTTCCTTTTGGTGGTTGAATGATTTTTTTACCTTCCTCAGACTAGACCATGACCAAGTCTTTATGACTGGTGACACTGCAGTGGCAGATAGACAACCTTATTTCCTGGTGAAACACCTAATCATTAGGCTGCACAGTTTAACTAAAATGTTGTAACTAGACTAGGAAGACTGAGGAAAAAGAGGAAGTACGTTTCTTATTTCTAGTCTCTGCAGTCAAAATGGTTTCATTTCAGACAGCAAACTGGTAAACGTACTACATGTACATGTACTACATCTTCTACTAGGACCCTACCAACAATCTAACAAAAATCTCTAAGTAATTCTGCAATGTGAACGTTAATTCATTATATTTTATCAAGTTGAATGTGTCATGTCCTATATCTTCAGGAAAGAAAAATAAAAAGTGAAGATAAATGTTGATGAATAATGTAACAATAATGTTAACAATAAAAAAGAGTAAACAACTAGTTCTAAAAGATATTCCTGCAAGGAAATTAATAGTAATTGTTATTTTGCGATAGATAACATATTCTGGTATCTGATCTCTAGCCATAAACAACACTAAAAACATGAGAAAAATGAGTGTGTAGGGATGACAAAATAACTAATTTGAATAGGTATTTTTCCTATTTTTTCTCCCTAGCATATTTCCCTATTTTGTCAAAATGGGGAAAGTGCTTATTTTAAGTCAGTTCTTTCTATTATAATTAGAACTTCCCAACCACCTATACTGAAAAATAAAGAACTTTATATTTATTTGAAATCTATATTAACTAACAGTTGACCAATTACCTGTCAGGTTTTTTTAATGACATAGGAGAAATTTATTTATTTTTTGAGGAGTTTTTTGCTAGGATCCTGTAGTGTCTTTCACTATACAGACAATCCTAGTGAATGTTAAAACTACCAAAAATCTCGTAACTTTTCCTTTTTCTTCTATTTCCTTCTTTTGACCTCAAATGTGAAATATATAAAGCTATCTGTTTATTTTGTTGGGTATTTTTTCACAGAAGATTACACTCCACTTTTCAGCAATATGAACATGTAGGGTTGATTTGGGGTTTTTTTTGTTTGTTTTGGGGTTTTTTGTGGTTTTTTTTCATAAATTGCCAGGGATATATTATACTAGAAAGTTGTAAAATACATTGACATTCCATAAAAAATAAGCTGCTAGTAACAAAAGAAACTAAACCAAGTCCTTTTCAGAACAAAAATCACTTTCATTCCTTCTTAAAATTAAATAGATATCTGGTATTTCTTTAGACTATTCATGAGTTATAACTGTATGATAGCCTTCAATCAATCAGCTGAGTAGTTAATTATTTTCACTTTTTGTAAGTATGATACTACTGTGTAATAGAATAATTATTCTATCTTCAAAACCAGGGGTCTGAGAAGCTCGACATGAACTGGCAAGCACAGAAGTCCAAGTGTATCCTGGGCTGTAACAAAACCATGGCCAGCAGGTGAAGGGAGGTGATTCTACCCCTCTATTCCTCTCTTGTGAGACTTCATCTGGAGTACTGTGTCTGGTTCTGGAATCCTCAACAGAAGAAGGATATGGAACTGTTGGAACAGGTCCAGAAGAGGGCTATAAAGATGATCCGAGGGTTGGACAACCTTCCATATGAGGATAGGCTGAGAGAGTTATGTTTGCACAGCCTAGAGAAGAGAAGGCTCTGAGGAGATCTTACAGTGACTTTCCGGTACCTGAAAGTGACCTACAAGAAAGCTGGAGAGGGACTATTCATAAATGCTTGTGGTGATAGGACAAGGAATGGATTTAAGCTGGAGAGGGGCAAATTTAAACTAGGCATTCGGAAGAATTTCTTCACCACGAGAGTGGCGAGACACTAAACAGGTTGCTAAGGGAAGTTGTGGCTGCACCATCCCTGGAGGTGTTCACAGTCAGGTTGGATGGGACCTTGGGCAGCCTGGTCTAGTGGGATGTCCCTGCCCATGGCAGGGGGGTTGGAACTAGATGATCTTTAGGGTTCCTTCCAACCCTAACTATTCTATGATTCTATGGTTAGTCTTACAGAAGAATTAAAAAAAAATAAAGTACTGAAAGTCCAGAACAATGGATCATACCCATAGAAACCTGGGGCAACTAGTCCCAGAATTATTAGTCACTAGGTAATTTACTGACCAGAGCTGCTGGATTCTGTTGGCAAAAGGAGCAAGAAGCAAACTTGAAAGCTGTTTTCAATTTGTTTCCTAATACAGCCTAAAACATGTTTAACATGTTCTGTGCACTACTGTGAATGCATGTTTCACATCTTAATGTATATGCTTTCTGGATCAGGTAGTGAGACATTTGAACTTTTTTTAAAAATAAGACTTAGAGATTTTCTACTCCATTTATCAAGCCAGGAGATCTGAAAGCAGAGATGAACTCTTACATATGTCTTTTGATTTCAGGTACTACTTAATGGGAGAAGGAGGGAAGGATGGAAGGATGGAAGGATGGAAGGATGGAAGGAAGGAAGGAAGGAAGGAAGGGTGGGTTAGTTCAAGAGGGCATTATTGCAAGACCACTGCAGGACTGCTGAAGTTCTGAGTGCAGAATAGCAGTGTGATCATCTAAGTTTGTCCTAATAATGAGTATTTTTCAGGCTTCCAGGAGAGTTGAAACATGGATAGTGACTGATAAAGGATGTAAGACAAGTTGTTACGAGTGTTTGCTAGCAAAGTCTCCATTTCAGATGTAAGCACATGTTTACTGGGTGTTAATGTGTATATAGCATGAATTTTTGTCCTCCTGGTCTTTACCATGAAATAGGACATCTATGTGTAAATGTAGGCAGCATAAAACTACCAGGTAATCTCTTACAGGATTGTGCACTGAAATAAATCCACCCCTCTTGACTTCTTGCAGCTGGCAAAAGATATCCACTTTTGTTGACAAGCAAAACTACAAAGAATGGAGTACTAAAAGCATTTGTTTTCAGTAGCTTATTCTTTACATATACCTACTGAAAACTTCCATGCATTCCCTGACCATTCTTTACACATAAAATAAATCTACATGCAAATTAGTATTTTCGTGATTTTTCAAATTAATATTAGCTTTTATTAAGTAAGGAATATATGAACGGACTTGAACATTTTAACGAAAAAAAATTAAAAAATGTAAATC
Source organism: Piaya cayana (assembly GCA_013389865.1). Lineage (NCBI taxonomy): Eukaryota > Metazoa > Chordata > Aves > Cuculiformes > Coccyzidae > Piaya > Piaya cayana. The sequence goes on from WAAB01006897.1 coordinate 26,014, forward strand.
ATTTTCTCTCTATTTTTGTAATATTTGAATAGAAATATTATTTTCCGAGCAACTCTTTCAGTAGATCCATTTATTTTGTTGTCTAGCTTGTTTATTGGAGAATTCATCTTCTTGTGCTCTGCACAGTAATGCAATTTTTACAAGAAAATGTGTGGTCTTCCTGATTCTCACGCCTGGAATAACATCTAAACTGATCATGTTCCTGGATGTTGTCTCTTTCATTCTGTGCATTAATGTACTCAGTCCTCATAGACTTAACATATGTCTCAGTGTTTTCACCTGCCAGAATGTGGCTGAAAGGATCAGGATAAGTGACAGATGACTGAAATGTGGGACAGGTACTGTTGATGTCAGGTTTTGCCATACTGATGGGGTTTAATGCTTTTAAACTAGTGTCACTTTTCAAAATAAACTTCCACCATGTATGCTCAGTGAAATCTGAAAAAAACACAACCAACCAAAAAAACCAACCAAACAAAAAGAATCACAATTAAGAGATATTCTTCCACCGCTTATTAGGATCTGATCCTGGATCAGATATGCATGAATGCATAGACTTCTTTATCATTAACACTACCGTAAATGCTATTTATTTCTGTTCAGCTGCTTTTAGATGGTGGGATCAGGAGAAGGGGCCAATCTACACAATAAAGAGCAATAGCAGAGTTCAAGTAAGAAACTAACATCTGTATCAGAGGACATGGTATAATTGTGTCTAAGACAGGCAGATCCTCTGTCTTTAACTACCATTGTGAAAGCACAGCAACAACAGAATGAAGAGTTCAGATCATGGAAGATGAAGCAGATCAAGAAGATGATCTTTTTGTGGTTTATGATTGCCACCATCATTAACTGACTACTTAATTATAGGCACTTCTTTTAAAATAAAATTATAAAACTAACCATGGTATTAGTAGTGTTAGTGGGTGAAAAAAAAATGAGCTCTGAACTTATTATATGATATTTTCACCTACGAGTGTTGGTCAGTATGCAAAAAACCATATTTTGATATGTAATGGGGAAAGCAGCAGGATACATTTTATCTTTGTCTTTTCAGTAAGGAATTTTCAAATATTATGCTAAAATAAGCTGCCAAGACAGTTTGTCTTCAATACAAACAGAAATTTCTTCACTGCAGGTAGCAAATAAGTAACAGCCATACTGAACTTAAGTCAGATCAGAAAAGATAATTGTTCAATAAATTGATAATTAATTGTAATGGAAAATATCAATTACAAACTCAGGAAGATTTGTGTTCCTTTCTTCTAACACTTTATAAGATAATTGTACTCTATGCTTTGTTACTTTACTAGTTTCATAGTGAAGTTTATTGTTTCACAGCTTAGAGTTCAGAAAACCTATTAAAGGAAGGAAAAAATAACACTGCATAGGACATGATGTAAAATGACAAAAGCAAAAAATCTTTATTGGGTAATCTTTTCTTTTTCAAAAGCTGTCTATTCCACTCTACTGAAGAAAATATACTGAAGGGGTATGATATTAAGAAAAGAAGAAAATCATCAATGCCTGATTAAGTGAATGTATTAATCTGTTATGAGTTATGCCTTATTTCCTCAACTGCGGCTCTGACCTCTGAATCTTCAGACCATTGGGTGATTCATCATAGAAATATCTGTGGCAGCATGTCATCACATTTTCCTTATTTTTACACTTACATCTACCTAAATACAGTCATTAAGGATAATAAATAACTGTTTCATATATTCCAGGAAGATATGTTCATTACAATGTATGGTTTTCTTGCCATCTATCTTCCAGATTAGCGACAGCATATTTCCTCTCACCCTAATTGATTAGTCAGGCTGGAAGTCTATAAATTAAAAATTAAAAAAAACCAAAACAAAACAAAACAATCATGATTCTATTATTGTTTGCTATACAGAATCTCTTTTGAAGATTGGTGTTGTTAATGTGTATTAAGAAAGGAAACTTCTGCTTTAATGCTTATAGCACTACATACATGAACTTATCAAATTCACACATGCAAGTATGCTCATGGCTTTGTGATGGTCCTTTTCCATGCAAAAGTTTTAGAAGGATAAAAATGTTTGGAGATGTGAAAAAAATGTGAGGCTGTTGTGGGACTTATTTTGATGCTTTTTACAGGTGTCTTATGAGGCAGATGGAACTGGTCCAGTAAATTAATGGATTCAAAAGGACATCTCCAGGCATAAGGCTCATTAGAGCAGCAGAGGGTCATGGAACTGATTGAATGCCGCATCATCATAAGAAGATAGCAATAAGAAGTGCTGAGACCTGCAGCAGTGAGTCCAACACAAACATTCATTTCAAGAACATAGTTGTAGGTCACAAAAGAAAATAAAATTGAGCAGCTTGCATAGCTTTGTCTATAACTAAAGCTTTGCTGAGCTATTAGTTAAAGAATAGGAAAGCATAAATTTAAGACACACATTATCTGGCAAAATGAATCCTTTTTATTTCAAGTTAGCTAATGACCACTAAAAAGAAACTGACCTTTAGAAGTCATTTGATGTAGAGGCAGACAGGGGTGTTATTGTTCATGATTCCTGTGCATTAAATGACAGATATAAATCAGCAATAATTATTGTTAAAGGCACATAAGTTCTTAACTTTAGCCTTCAATTAAGCAATATTCCACCTTGCCCAATGTGAGCTGGAATGGACTCAAGGCTCATTGACACTAATCAAGTGCTCTGTGGGCTAATGCATGCAGAGCACTGTAATGCTTGTGCCTTCCATTGTGCATGGTTGTTACTAATTGTGCTGCCCTGGGAAACTTAAGAGTCCTAAAGCCTATGCAAGGGCAGGCACAATGATCAACAGAGTTTCCTTAAGCTTGAAGTTTTTTTATCAGATCCATTTGTAAAGTTAAGGGGGTTCACATAGCATCTACTTGGCCCTGAAAGGGAGGCAGCTGATGTCAGTGTGCTGTTGCCTGATCTCGTGTTACGCAAGGGAGAAAACTACTTCCAAAGGGTCTCTGCTGTGTGAAGATTGCCAGCAGTGAGTAGAAGAAGACTGACAAGGAACTTGGAAGTAATCCTGCAGTGCCAGCCCTCTATTCTGGTTCGAGGAAACTATGGTGAGACAACAGGTGTTAAAGAGAATTTGGGCCTTCAGTGACTAATGCAATTCACTGAGTGCCTGAATCATCAGCACTAAAGTTCTACCTTGAGATTTATTAAGTGTTCCTGTGTCCACTTCTTGTCAAGCTTATGGAGGACTCTGTGAGTCAGTGAGATACTTGAACAGAGACCTTTCATACTCACATCAAGTCAACACAACCATGCTTCCAGCTGAAGTCAGCCTCAGGACTGACAATAAAAAGGAGAAGATGATGCAAGCTAGAAGGTAGAGAATAGAATTATGTATGATGTTGTTTCACATGCACAGCCTATCTCTTCTCATAAATATAGCTTGTTTATTAATGGATTTTACGTAGTCCTTTACATAACTCGGTAAACAGTATTTGGTGCACTTTATTTAGTGTAGGTTTCCACAGTGGATATAATTTTTTTTCTTGAGTTTTGCTTTAAAGAAAAAAATTCCTTGAATCAGCAAATACAAAAAATTATTTAAATACTTCCAACACGTCAATATATCTTCCAGGTGGGAAACTGAAAACTTTGGGAAGTTAGTAAGCAGTAGCTGCAGCCTAAGCAGAATAGTCTCCCTGGATTCTTTCCAGGTTTACAGAAAGAGATGGACCCTCTAGGGTTCCTAGGGAGGATATCTATGTGAGCTGCTTTGTTCAAGGCATATAATTTTCCTTCCTGACCCCTCATATTGAAAGCATTCATTACATGTGAAATTTATGTATGGAAGACACGCTGGCAAAGTACCCCAGTACCATTAAATATCACAGCTGTGTTGGCAAAGGAACAGCAGACAGGAAATCTTAAGTGCCTACACATCTGAAACTGTTCAGTTTGTCACAGCCTTCTAGGGTGGGAGTGGGCCAGGATGAAGGCTGTGTGTGTAAGCTACATTGGTCTCTGTTACTACCTTGTTCCTTCTCTTTTTACAGGCACAACAGAATATTTTGCAAGGGGGAGAGGATGGGGAGAAACTTGTTATTAATACTGAATGATTTCTTTGTCTTCTCAAAATGATCATTTAAGAGCCTACACAAAAATATGTCATGCCAGAGAAAATTATCTTTCATTCTCTGTGACATTTTCTTTGTTTTACTATCATTATTTCTTTTACTTCAAATGTCAGTAAGATCTGAAGTACAATATTTCAACATGAAAAATCTGAAAATTTTATTTTAATGTTCTCCTTGCCCTTCATAGAAATTAGACAGTGAATTTGACAAAAATTTGGAAGTTGCTTGGCTGAGTTGCTGAAGTTACCCTAATGGTGAGAGAAAAAACAGATGAAAAATTATTTCATATCTAAATAGCATTTTTCGATCCTCATTTAGAGAAATTTGTCATCCTATTACTGTTTGTAAAGCAGCATATCCCCTCTTGCTTGAAGAATGTAATATTACTGCATTTACCTCTCTAATATACAGATAAACAAGAAGTGTCACTTTGGTTTTAGAAGATACTATCAAAAGCAATGGAAATTTACTTGCTAATGACAATTAATTGGCTTATTAGCTTCTTCTACTGAGCCAGGATGGGATCTCACCATTTGTAGCAAATAAGCTGAAAAACCACAAAGATATTGTTTGTTCTGATCTAATAACCCACAAAGTACAGAAAAAAAGGGATTTTTTTTTTCTGCCTCATCAGGATGACATTCTTAATTTCAAAATAGTTGCTGGTTTTGGTTTTTTGTTGGGTTTTTTTATGTCAAAAGGACTTGAGATTAGACCTCAAGATAATTGTGTTATGATTGCTATTGGTTTATTACCTTTCTCTTCTTTCTCAGGTACTATTTGAGAATAAACTGGTTAGAGAAAACAGCAGTAGAAACCAGTTAGACTTATGTAGAAAAGCAACAGACTGAAGGTGCACCACCTTGTGAAGTGCTAGAACCAGAAAAGCCTGTTTTAATGCTACAGGTAAGCCTGGAATTTTGGCTTAGAGGCAACAAAATATTAAACTTTTACCCCAGTGTTCATGAGATATTGGCTGCTAAAATGCATGTGGGAAAAGCTTGTAAGATGGTTTTATTTGTAGACCACTACAAATGCTTTCAGGGTCAATATGCTTTTTCAAACATTGCTTGCAGGTTACTGATCAGACCAGGGAAAATCTCCTCCTGTGATCAACCACATGGCCATAGATAATCAGTGGGGGTGATGCTTCTTGAGGATCATGTCTTGCCTTCTCAGCTTAATTTTCTCCAGAAATATGCAAATATGCATGTGCACCTACATATACACCCACTCTCTTCTGGGATGGAAACTGTCTGTTGCCACCCTTCTTCAGTTGACTGAAGAACCAAGAGAAAATGTTCACTGACCTTCTATATAGTCCATATCCTTGTGTTTTCCTGATTCTAAGACTTAACTTACCTTTTAGAGAAAGTAACTACAACACAGACACTTTTTCCCCTGATATGCGGGATCTCATTTATCTCAAAATGCTCTTTGCTATGTGTAAAACTCACTCAGATAGGAGAGTCAAGATGATGTTTCTCAGGAAGTGAAAATCCCTCTGCAATGTAAGGGTGATTTTTTTCAACTGGTATTCTATGGGGTGAATAATACCCATCTGTCTTTAGCATAAGTGATCTTAAAAAACATATTAAATCCAGTATTTTTTTTTTAAATTAGGATCAGATTGTGTATTTCTGACAATAAAATATTACAAAGTACACATTTCACACATGAATCATTCATATTGAATATTTATAGATATGTGATGTGTTTTTTATAGTCTATACAGTTTAATTTTCTTATGTTTTTACTTACCTCTGTAAAAAATGGTTTGAGATGTTTAAGCTGCTTTATATGTATATTGGGTTTTAACTGTAGTACCAGCTGAGGAGGTAGATAACTTCATACCCTATGTACTTGTCTCAACTTTCATAAAAATTTTTTAAAAAAGTTTAGAAAACAAAACAAAACAGTGTAGGTATTTCTGAGATCAATTAATTTTCCATCAAATTGATTTGTAAAATACAACAAATGAAATTAACCTGAAACTCAAAATACATTAACTATCAGCATTGTTTATTATTTCATCTATGGTTGATTTACTTCCTATCTTGATGCTGACAATGATATAAGTAAAATGAAAAACAGTTTTTAATCTCCTCTTCAAAGAATGAAGGATTAAATTCTTTTAGTAGTCTGTTCCTGCAGATCTGAAGTAGTGGTGTTTGATTGCATTTGTGGATATCTGAGCAAATGGAATTTCTGATTTTGAAGCAGCCACACTTTTTTTTTTTTAATTTCACAAACAAAAATATGAAAGAGAATGAAAAGTAAACAAAAATAAAATTAATTTTGTGTTTAGATATAAAATTAACAGGAATAAACTGATGGGTTAGCTTGTGTTAAGAACTGCTGATTTTGGACACCATTGACTAAACTGTGCAGAATTTGTTCTGAAATTAATTTGCATAGGCACTTTTGTTTCTGTATCATCTTTAAAGCTGTTCCCTTCTGAGCAGCTAGGTAAAGAAAAAATGATAGACAGTTTCTTTACTCTTAAACTCAATGTTCTAGGGATTATCCTGAGCAACAGAAGACTGCAGTACAGTTCTCTGATGCCAGTTAATGCAAGCAAATAATTTCAAGACAGAAGAATGGATGAGACCCATTTCAGAACTATAGTTGGACAGCCACTCAACCGTAGCACTGGGTTTAAGTGCTGAGCTGAAACATGAGGAGAAATGGGTTTTCACACAGGTTTTCTGCTTCTCAGGTGACTGAATCCATCTTTCTATGTATCTTCATCTTTCAGAAGCTAGAGAGTACAAATATAATTACCAGCTCAGATGAACTCAAGAACTCCAACTTCTCGGGTTTTTGTTGAGATTGTGCAATGCCTCACCTAGTCTCATTTAAATATATAAAATAATTAGTTTCTTTTTACCTTTCTAAACAGATAAAATTTGCTTTATTGTCACCTTAGAAGCAAAATTACTAAGAGTTATGTAAAGTGATAATAAAACATAGCAAAGGACCTGAAAGTATCTGTCTGAGGGATAACTTAAACTCCACTTAGTTTTCAATAAAAAACAAAATAGCATGCCATAACTATTTACAGTTTGTACTAGAACACTATTAGCAATGTGAGTGCTCTTAAGAGCTTCTGGAATCTGTTGACATGGAGGCTGAATTTCATTTTACAGAGGAACAGTGATCTTGCCAATATTTTTGGGGGCACTGCATGAGATTTAATGCTACTTTTATGTGCAATTATAGAAGTATCATTTTAGTTATTAATAAGAGCTAAAATTCTACACACATCTGTTACTCTTTTTTAAAGTTAAATTTATTGAACTAAATTCAGTAGCCTTTTACCCAAAGTATATATAAATTTAAGTACACATAAATATGTGTCCAACTACGGAGGACAAAATTTGCACTATATAAAAATCAGTTAATGACAATGTATTAACTGTGAAGCTTAATATAGTCAGACTTACTTATACTTTTGGGTGTTGAGTCTAAATGTTCTCAATACCTTTTCCTTTAACAGGAAATATTAAATGCTTCAGCTTTATAGTACTAGAACAAGTTAGAAAATTATAAAGGATTCAGTCTTTCTTTCTGAGATTAGAGCATAAAACCCTTGTCCACACATATATAAGTAATATCAGAGAAAAAGATAAATATGAAACTACAGTGAAAAGGAAAGCAAACAGAAGATAAATACCTTTTTCATCTTGCCTCAGTTCTTGGTAGCAAAACTCTAGTTGATAAGTGGTCTTAACTCACTCATACTGAAAAAAAAATTATGTGAAGTCTCTTGTAAAAATACTCAGTTTTAAAGAAAAAAAGAAGTCTTAAGCTTCTCTAGTAACATCTGCAATAGAATAGTCAAAGGAGAAAGCTAGCTGCTTCTATTAAAGGATAGAAAATAATGAAGTATAAAAATGTGTGTGCATAAAATAAGATAGACAACTTTCAGTAGCTATTTATGTGCTTGTATGGGGCCAAACTCTTTGCTCGAGCCAATAGGTACAGCCTTAATGGCTTCTATAGAATTGTCAGTGTTCCACCCATGGTCTTAGGCACATATCTTTTTTAGGAACAGGAATAATCTTCAAAAGGATAATCAGATCAAGAGTAGGAGATCAGGATACAAACCTATTTGTTACTTTTCCTACATCTTTTGAGGGATGGAGTATCTTTTCATCTTTACAGAGATAAAGATTGTGGTGATCAGCATTTATTGTCTTCTAAGTTCTTAACAACAGTTCTTTTGCAAACATGTACAGAATAAACACATAGTAAAATAATATATAACAAAGTTAGAAGCGTTTAACAACTGTTCCGTGGTTTTTTTTATGATGACCATTTTTAGTTTTGTTTAAAAAACAATTATCCCCTCAAAAATAGTATAACTACATATGGATCCAAATTATTTATTTCCAAAATAATCACTCTGTTTATTTTCTGAATTAAGTACTATTACAGCCAGGTTTGTTGTGCAAGAGGAATTAAATCTGTCGTAGCCAAAAAGCAGATGCTGTGCCAGCCTGGAAGGAGGAAGAGCAAGAGAAGTCCTTTCTGCATGAGACTCTGAGAAGCAACCGGCTGGCTTTCAGGAACCACAGAAAAATCCTTGAAGCTTAGGGAAAAACTGCATGGGTGAGTGGGTCTGAGGGAGTGTGATTATTTTAGGCACTCTGCCTGAAAGAAGCGAGCAGCAGTGAAGTTTGGATCCTTGCTCTTCCTTACTGTTCATTCCCAGAGGCTGAGGAGCTGAACAACCTCTCTTCTGTTGTAGCTCAGTCATATTACTTCGTACTGGAGTAAAGACCCCTGCTGATTACCCCATTGCATGTTCTTTATTAATCCTATTTTATCCATGTTTATGATTACTGAGAAGGATGACAGGACAGGCCCTTAAACAGTAAGATGAGGACTTACGGTGAAGAGAGACTTCGATTTCAAGGAGGGAGCAGCTATTGAAAAGAAACTCCAGCAGCCTTTTTAGAAGGAATAGAAGGATGTGTAGGAAAGAAGTAAGAGTTGGATCTATCTATTCTATCTCTTCTAGCGTAGGCAGAGTTTTTTTCTCTCCTGTGCTTTGACCAAAATCTGCCAAATATCTGTTCTCAGCACTAATGAAGGAACATAAGTTCTGTTTTTGATGTTTCTCACAGGAAAAGACAGTAGTTCAGTTTTTAAATGAGTTTAGATTTCTACATCTGAAAAATTAATTTCTTATCTTTGCTTGTCCAGTATCTGCATTTTTTTTAATTTTAGGAAACAAATTTAAAAAAGGAAAAATACACATACTCCTTTCCACTTAAAAATATTCTAGAAGATTTAATTTGTAGAAAAAGAAGATAACATAATAGAACGGAAAAATGAAATTTAATTTTGTCATGATTTGCTCAAGACTGCAAAAATACCTCTATCAAATACACAATTAGCAGTGGATAATCTTGAAAACAGTTTTCAACACTTGAGAATATCTGTGGCTTCAATGTGGAGAAATAAAATCCTTCCAAAAATGGTCATAAAATATGCCACAGTTAGAAAACCATCATTATAAAGCAATAGTACATGAAGGGTTTTTTAACAATCTCAAAAAAGAAAATTTCAGTTTGCATGTATTAATAGGAACAGACAATAACCAGATGTCCAATCACAAGATATTCCAGGTCAATTAAAGATGTTACTGAAATAGTAGAGGTAATAAAAATTTACAGGTATTTTTTTCAGTTTTATAAGATGTAACCATGGTTAATGGTTACTTTTCTACTACACAGAAGATAGCTGTATAGAGTATTCTTTTGTAAAAAAATGCATATTTAAGAGTTCCGTTTTGTGTGGTTTCTGTGAGGTAGCACATCAAGTTCAGACACATCAATAAAACTGAGTCATACCCAAGAACAAAACCAGAAACAGCTGCTTGTTTTCAGCTCTTGATGATGACTCATAATTAACAATACAGCCACAGATCTGTCATCAGTAAAATGACTACATTGTCTTCTGAATAGTCTTCATATCAGCAAATCAAATAGAAATTTAAATTCTCCTTATTTCATCACTTTTAGAAACTATGGAGGTAAAAAGCAAATTTAAAAATTGTGTTGCAACTGAAATATTTATACCTCTAATGCCATGTAGATTGTGCTTTTCCTAATATTTTTTAATGTTCTGTTATATGAATGTATTTAGTTAGTGTGAATATTTGATACAGCTATGGGACAGAGTATATAGCCTTTATCTGTAAAGGTAGAGATCAAGTTCTGATATTGTCTACCCTCCCTGGAGTTCTCACCCAACACAACTTCCACCTCACTCAGTATAGCAGTCAGGACACCACCTTCAAGCAGGAAATAAACATATGCATATAAAAGCAAAACAAACAAAATAAAAGGCAATGAGAAATGGCAAAGCAGTATCATCATATTGGTATTTCTTGCTCAGCACTATGTCCTGAGGGACTTTGAAAAAATATCTTAATTAATTTAATGGACAGAGGTAACTTTGGAGCAATGGTAGACAAATCCTCTGTCCTAGATACTCTAAGGCAGAATCAAATTTTGAGCTTAAGATAAGAAAATCTCTGCAGGTAGTACTCTAGGCATTCTTCTGTAGTGTGAGAAACAAAACCTGTATCAAGTTCAAACCATGTGAGAAGGGGTTTGGAAAAAGAATGAGCCCCAAGAAAGTGAGGCTACGAAGTAACTGTTAGTAAAGAAATTGTCAGAAGCGCTTTCCACTGTCACCTTTTCCTCCTCCTTATGATCCACAAATTCTTTGCACGTGCTTTGCAGGGACGCAAGAATGAATACAGCTCCTGGGAGGTGTGGAGTAGCATAAGGCTTCGGAACTACACCATTTAGCATTGACACAGCATGTACATGAGGACCTACTTTTTCTTGCAGATAGGTTGAACTACCATCTAACATCACCATAATTAGGCTTCTTGGATTTTTTGTTGTGATAGAAAATCATGGAGAATCATGGAAAATCTGTCATGGTTTTGAAAAGAGATCAAAGAAACTTCAGCATACAAAAATGAAGGAAACAAGGAGAAGCAGATAAGACAAACTTTAAATGGAAAGTGGCATGTATTGTTGAACAGGCAAGGAGTCATTTGTATATATAAAACATTTAATCATATGATTGGTTGTTGAAACTAAGGACCAAAGATAAAATCAGAACCAGGATTGCTGAGATGGTGATGAAAGTGATGGCAAAGCACATAGGATCTATACTAGCAACAGCAAGATAATGATTTCCATTCCTTAATAGACAGTAATTCCTCCCATTCTTGCAATAGAAACAAAGTTTGTCTTTGAAAGTAATGATATACATGAGGGAAATTCAATGAAATACAAAATTAAGCAATCATGCACCACTTCTTTTTGTATCAAAAGGCAAATTGGTACACAGCTGACTTGTACTCACCACTGTCTGATAAAATGGACCTGTTAGAAGACTTGGTTGCATATGTATTTACTTTGTGATTATTGTAGCACAGATACTCATATGCAATCACAATTATTATAATTATTACTGTAATAATTCTCAATTGTTTATGGGAAAAGCCAGCTCTAGGTAGAGTTCTGGTTTCTTTTTTGTGTAATAGCTGCACCTGAATAGGAGGAAACCAGGAGTTTCTATTGCTGTTCCCATCACAAATAACAGATAGTGTGAAACAACACATTTCTAAGATCTGAGTGATCATGGTTTTGAATTAAATAAAAGACTTGGCTCCAGGCTCATGAAAGCTATGCCTGCTATAGCTCTTTTGGAAAATGGATGTTAAATGCAATACAGAAGTCCTTTTTTACAAGTAGGAACACGTACAATGGATCTCTTCCCACACTTTGTCAAACAACCATCACCTGAAAGGCACAGTCAGTGTACTCTGGATTTTACAACTCTGTTGTTTCCCAAATAGATACTGTTTGATGAATTACATCCTTGACCTTTCCATGGCAAAACAGCCTCCTGGGTCATAGGGACTTTAAAAACAATGCAGATGCTACATGGACACATGGGAATACCTAACTGGGCATTTATGCCGAGCCTTATTGAAGCATTTAATGTATACTTTCAAAGGTATTCCTGTTTCTTCACTACCTGTGTGTATTTAGATTGTGGCTTGGGCTCCTGTACATGTAAATTTAGTTTGTGTATGTCTACTGTTATAAATAACAGATCTTTTAAACAGTAAATATTTCATATCTGGTTTTAAATTTATTGGACTGCATTTTTTACTCATTCTGCGCCTGTTGGCATTACTACACAACGATACTGACTGAGTAGGTTTTTTTCAAAGTATTTGACACCTCAGTATTATTTATATACTCATGGAGTTGAATTGGATTCAGAAGTGTTTTGCTTGCATGTTTTCAGAATCCTTAAGTTGTAGTTGCTGTCTGAAGGAAAAGGAGAAACTTCTTTCAAACAGGTATTTTAAAGACTGTGGGTGTTTTTGGTTTTGTTTCTGTTTGGATTTGGTGGTCATAGCTTTTTTTTGAGGCCCAAATTGCCTCCATGCAACATCATTCAAAGAGCATTTTTTAGCTCTCAAAAGCAAACATTCTGCATCTATTGGTTAGTATCTTTGAGATTCTTAGATTCTTAAATTCCCATTAAGGTTTAGTACAGTTGTGTCTTCTGGGTTGTTTTTGTATTTTGGGGGAGTCTCAACTTTTGCACTGGTTTAGGTTTGGATAGTGTTGTGGTATTGTGGGAGAGAGGGGAGTGTTAAGTTGTCTACACAACATGATTACAACCCCCACGTTTAAAATGCAGTATTTTCCCACTTTAGTATGAGTAAATTTTAGGGGAAATATTTTTTTTTCTGATGAGTCAAGTAACTCTTTTGAAAACAGAAATAAAGTGAACCAATAAACAATATATGATGATTTAGACTGTCAACGTCTTGCCTTTACTTGTCAGCAAATAAATTGACAGCCGTGTACAGATGATTTACCACTGCGTTTACAGTCAACCTCCCTCAGTTCTCTCAGAATGAAAATCAAGGCTTGACATTTTTCTTTCACTGAATGACATATTTCAGCAGGATGACTTGAGAACAAATCAAAATTAAAGACTTCCTGGATGTACAAATCTGCAGGAACTTTGCACATAAATATCAAATTCTAAGCAGAAAGACTGAGTAATGACTTTTCCTGTATACTGCAGAGTTTTCTTTTGTATACATCTAAACTCCTTTCTCCTCATTTTGTACTATTAGGCAAAAGCTATTCTTTCATATGAAATGTCTACTGATCTTAAAAGTTTCATAGCCCTCAATATTATCCATAATTATTGTATATCTGAAAAATACAAAACTCACTTCTGATACAAATATAATAAGTATTTACAGGAATTTTAAAACAACTATATGCATTTATAGCAAGACATCCGAGTGCAGAAAATAATGAGAAAAAGTAATGCTAAAAATATAGACATGGAGAATATGTCTAGAAATCTCTTACACAATACTAAAGTGCAATGCAAATTAATTCTTCTATCAATATGTGGATTTTATGTGAGCATGAAACTCTATCTGAATTTAAATATGTTCATCTTTATCCTCAGGCTACTTATATCTATTATTCTTCCTCTCATTTGCTTTCCTTTTGGACTCTCTATCTTTCAGTTTCAAGTGTTCATTCTCCTCTCACAATATTTATTTTTATCTTTTCACATAGGTAGGCTTATGAATGCTATGCAGAATGTATTGTATAGCTTTATTCTATCATGGACAATTTAACAAAACTGGTAATTGCACAAATAAAGGCTTGCCAGACTGAAAAGATGCACATTAGTAGGGCAGATCAAAACACATGGTAAAAATAGAAGTTTCTTTGAGAAAGAAAGTATTAAAAGGTGTACATGCAGAAAGTATAAAGATTGTGATAATTATGAGAAACATCAGATGGTGGAGATTCAACATAGACACATAGACAAATCCAAAAACATAACTTCAAAATCAGCAAAACAAATTCATAAAATAATCCTCTTATAATTAACATAAACTGAGGTCTATTCCAATGAAATATCAAAATTTGAAAATATATTTAAATGGGATTAATGAATGATATTGTAAATTATTGAGATTAAAATAGTTCTTGTTTGCATTTTCAGTTTATTTTATGATGATATCTGACTTCATTTGGGTTTACCATGGATTACAGCTAGATACAATTTCTCTTCACTTAAAGACATTTTTTAAACTCTATTTTATACATGTATGTTTCATTACAAAGTAAAGGACTTCAATATTTCCTAAGGTTAACGAAAGTTACTGGCCCATCAGGGACCATTGGAAAACAGAAGTATCAGAGTATTATTTTCCTGTAAAACTTCCACTACTTATTTTTAGTCAGAAAAAAACCCAAACACTGTAGTCTGCTAAGTTATTTGACAACAAGCAAAAGGCTATTTCTGTGTGTTTTATGCCTTGTATGTCTATTAAAGAATTACTGTTGAATCACCATCATCTTACGTTTCACATGTGTTAGAAAAACACCCACTGCTTTGTCACTCACACAGTTTAGAATATATATATTTAAAAAAATTGTAACTTAAAAAAGTGGAAAACAAACAGGTCACTCATTTTTTACGCAATTGTAATAATGTCAGTATTAAGTATTATAAAAAATATTTGGCTATATTGAAGTAAAATCTGTAAGTAATTTCATCAAATCCTGTGATTATTGATCATTGAGACAACATTGACTAACATACTGAAGCTGCTTTTATGTTCTTGTGAAAAATTAGAAAACACTTCTTTTCTATGAGAGTGTTTTAAACAAAACCATAAAAAAGCTTGTCTAGAATAAAGTATTTTAAGAATAAAGTTTACTAATAAGATTAAGGTGTGATTTAATCTTTGTAAAACAGTTTTTAAATGTACCCCAACCAGTGATACATAGAGAAGACAGGTGTAGTTATTGGTAGGTAGGAGATGGAAGCCAGTTAGTCCATGTGGATCCTGACAGAACT
Organism: Piaya cayana; assembly: GCA_013389865.1. Classification (NCBI taxonomy): domain Eukaryota; kingdom Metazoa; phylum Chordata; class Aves; order Cuculiformes; family Coccyzidae; genus Piaya; species Piaya cayana. The sequence continues at coordinate 41,078 of WAAB01006897.1, forward strand.
GTTCATTAACTGTGAAGGAAGACCCGTCCCACCAAAGCATCATATCTGTCAAGCATCATAAATGGTTTTGCCCTTTTGCCTTTGTGCAATACCCTCAGTTTCTGTTGTTTTTGTTGTTAGACTTTGTTAGCACATTAGAAGTCTTTGGCAGAAAGATTAACCATCGTGGATGAGGAAGAGTCAAATACTTTAGAAGTAATTTGCTATAATTGCAGACACACTGAGATTTCACAAGATAAAGAGATGCTGTCAGCAGGTGGATATGAATACTCTGAAGAAAAGTTGATTTTAGGACATTAGACTGGAAGATTATCTTCTGGAACTTGTTTTCCTCTTATTTAAGTCAGATTTATTTTTCTTTTTATATTCCAAACTGTGTGAATCAGAAAACATTGGGTATTTTTCTAAAACAGGTGAAATGAATCATTATGCTGAAAAGAAAGTAAATACAGTTGTCTTCTGACTGAGTTTTAGTCTAATTAAAAATATTTTACTGTACATGAATGGTAGTCATACAATTAGTTGTACAAGTTGATCAGAAACTAGGCGAAGAAGGGTATACAATAGTTTTATAACCATCGAGAAAAGAGGTGATTGAAAGGATCAACAGATGATTGAGAATGATAAAATTTACAAACAGAAGATTGTTAGATGACCATGGCTACCACTTTTAAAAGTTATTTTCCAAATTATTATGTGAATAAATTTTGTATTTAACCTTGTTTGCAGGTAAAGATGGTGACAATTACTGGAGGAATATAAAGGACCAATATGGATTTTGTCTGTACTCCAAAAACCTTGGAGAGCATATGTTTTTAATGGATAGAGATTGCTTATCATCATACCACTTGACATTACCTTCTTAATATTTCTTTCTGTATCTTATGCTTAACTACCTTTTTGATAGAATTATACCAAGCCTTCAGAAAATTTGTGTAGGAAGGAAATCACAGAATCACTGGGTTGGAAGAGACCCACTGGATCATCAAGTCCAACCACTCCCACAAAACATTAACCATGTCCCTCAGGACCTCGTCCACTCTTAACTTAAACACCCCCAGGGAAGGCGAATCAACCACCTCCCTGAGCAGCATATTCCAGTGCCTAATGACCCTTTCCGTAAAAAACTTCCTCCTAATCTCTAACCTAAACCTCCCCTGGCGGAGCTTGAGGCCATTCCCCCTCGTCCTGTCCCCTGACACCCGGGAGAAGAGGCCAGCTCCCTCCTCTCCACAACCTCCCTTCAGGTATTTGTAGAGAGCAAT
>WAAB01006897.1:42922-61732 GCA_013389865.1 Piaya cayana
TTTGTAAACCCATGTTGGCTGGGCCTGATCACCCGGTTCTCTTGCAAGTGCCTCATGATAGCACTCAAGATCACCTGCTCCATGACTTTCCCTGGCACTGAGGTCAGACTGACAGGCCTGTAGTTCCCCGGATCCTCCCTGCGACCCTTCTTATAGATGGGCACAACATCAGCCAGCCTCCAGTCCAGTGGAAATGTTTAACCAGTCTCAGTAAAATCCTATCCAGATGAGAAATTCCTGTGTTGCAGACGGTTCTGTGATGCTTGAAAGGGAACAATCTCATAGTGTTGTATTTTTTTCACCCATGAAATAAAGAAGGGTTTTTCTGCTTTCTTAAGCAGCCTTTTTCCATTAAATTTGCAGAAATGATATTCTCTGTCAAATCTGTGTGACACAGACTAATGGTAACTTCAGAAATTAGAAAGGAGTGAAAGACAGAGGTACTTATTTTTCTATATAGATACAGAAATATAATTTATAAGGTGTACTATGCATCCTCAGAGAAAAAAAGTGTCTTTCAACTAAAAAATAAGGATGAAGTCATACTATTTTGTTTCTGTACAAGTTTGGTTGTTCTTGCACTAACTTGAAATCTGAATTTCCTACATTTTCTAGCTTTGCTTTTCTCTATACTGGGATGGAAAATTGAAGCATCTAGTACTTAATACTGGGAGATCCATAACATTTTGTTCAGAATTGCTTAAACTATTTGCTTCAGATCATTTAAGCCAAATAATATGAATGTGAGTTTGTGAATACATGCATTTCACTGCAGTTTGTTTGACCTGACATGGCTCAAATCAGCCACAAATGGCATTTCTCTCTAGTGGCATGTTGGTCCATGCTGTACTTTAGTCAGCTGATGACTTTTTTTTTTCCTTCCTTCTGATTAGATTGTCCAGCTGGACTGCTGTAGCTGTAATTCACTACACAGTTGGATCAGAAAAGAGATTTTATGGCATACTTTGATGTCAGTTGGTGAATTTATGATATTTGTCATTGTAACTGCTGTAAAAAACCAAAAACCTGATTCTTCATTTAGATCAGAAAAAATAACACTAAACGTTAAACAGTTCTCTTGGCTAAGGTTATTATGTGTGGTTGCTCTGTGTATTTTTATTGCATTTTGTTGAACAGGGGAAAATAGAAAAGCTTAATTTTAATATAGTCAGCACAATTTTCTCAGGAAAGGAAAAAACCACATATCACTTAAGGAGCAGTGCTCCTTCTGGCAAAAAAGAAAACTAAACAATTAACACAAATAGCCATATTCAATCATTTTTCTAAGAGTGCTTTGTGACATACTGAAACAGAAAGTCCATTTAGTTTTATTTTAACGAACAGTAAACTCTTATATTTTATCAGATTATTAATTTCCATAGTCAACTATGTTCATAAAATGTTTGGACAGAAATACCTGATTGAGAAGATGACCATTGAAAATATTTACAGGATAGTCTAGGGGAACTGATCCTATAATTCCTGTCCATTGATGTCTAAGATCAATATATCCTTAATTTCAGTCTAATTCTTCACATTCTTTTGGTTTCAGCAACCTCCTTGCTACAAGACATCATGTGCAGTGAATTCCACAACCTGATATCCAAAGAGACTTATCTGGTTTTAGAATTATAACTCTAGACTTCCTTTCCTATTATCATTTATAACATACGTATATATAAAAGACTAGAAAGATTTTATAAAACTTATTTTATATTATTTTAAGGAACAGTTATTAGTGAAATATAGGAAAGTTTTTTGCCTCTCAGAATAGAAATCAGCATCTATTTTTTTAATGTAGCATTTGACAAATAACTAGGGTATGTAATTATATGCATTAAAAGCAGAATGTAGCTGTGAAAAGCGAGATAAAGGTTATTTTTCAAAAACATAAGGAAAGCTTGGTTAAAACCCATATATAATCTTACTTGGTAATCCATGTTGGTGTTTCTTACATTGTATTTTGTGGTTTTTTTTCCCACCCAAATTGACAGATCAGAAATTTTCTTTTCCTGATTAAATACAAATTTTTAAAACATATATAATTGAATTATTCTACTTTCTTCAAGAGAATTTGGTCGAGGAATACATTTTTATGAGGTTAGCATGACTTTATATTTTTTCTGAAATTTCTATCATAGTACAAAGTGTTCTTAGTTTTCTGTTAAATTATTGCTCTAGTCTACTATCAGTTGGCTAGTGTTGAACATTTTTGACGTCTGGATGATTTGTGCCTGAGAACTGTAGGCATTTCATAAAAAGTAGGTCAGAATCCAATCTGCCTTGAATTCTGATCTCCATTGACTAATTTTAAAGTCTTGTCATAATGATTTTTCCTAATGAACAAAATGAAAGACAGTTTTTTATTATTTCATCCCTCCATGAAAACTTTTTGGGGAATAACATGGTATGAGGTCTACAATTTTAAACCTCTTCATACATGCAAAATCTTAAGAAAATGAGCTCTGTTCCATTCCAAAAAACNGTTATTATGTGTGGTTGCTCTGTGTATTTTTATTGCATTTTGTTGAACAGGGGAAAATAGAAAAGCTTAATTTTAATATAGTCAGCACAATTTTCTCAGGAAAGGAAAAAACCACATATCACTTAAGGAGCAGTGCTCCTTCTGGCAAAAAAGAAAACTAAACAATTAACACAAATAGCCATATTCAATCATTTTTCTAAGAGTGCTTTGTGACATACTGAAACAGAAAGTCCATTTAGTTTTATTTTAACGAACAGTAAACTCTTATATTTTATCAGATTATTAATTTCCATAGTCAACTATGTTCATAAAATGTTTGGACAGAAATACCTGATTGAGAAGATGACCATTGAAAATATTTACAGGATAGTTTAGGGGAACTGATCCTATAATTCCTGTCCATTGATGTCTAAGATCAATATATCCTTAATTTCAGTCTAATTCTTCACATTCTTTTGGTTTCAGCAACCTCCTTGCTACAAGACATCATGTGCAGTGAATTCCACAACCTGATATCCAAAGAGACTTATCTGGTTTTAGAATTATAACTCTAGACTTCCTTTCCTATTATCATTCATAACATACATATATATAAAAGACTAGAAAGATTTTATAAAACTTATTTTATATTATTTTTAAGGAACAGTTATTAGTGAAATATAGGAAAGTTTTTTGCCTCTCAGAATAGAAATCAACATCTATTTTTTTAATGTAGCATTTGACAAATAACTAGGGTATGTAATTATATGCATTAAAAGCAGAATGTAGCTGTGAAAAGCGAGATAAAGGTTATTTTTCAAACATAAGGAAAGCTTGGTTAAAACCCATATATAATCTTACTTGGTAATCCATGTTGGTGTTTCTTACATTGTATTTTGTGGTTTTTTTTCCCACCCAAATTGACAGATCAGAAATTTTCTTTTCCTGATTAAATACAAATTTTTAAAACATATATAATTGAATTATTCTACTTTCTTCAAGAGAATTTGGTCGAGGAATACATTTTTATGAGGTTAGCATGCCTTTATATTTTTTTCTGAAATTTCTATCATAGTACAAAGTGTTCTTAGTTTTCTGTTAAATTATTGCTCTAGTCTACTATCAGTTGGCTAGCGTTGAACATTTTTGACGTCTGGATGATTTGTGCCTGAGAACTGTAGGTATTTCATAAAAAGTAGGTCAGAATCCAATCTGCCTTGAATTCTGATCTCTACTGACTAATTATAAAGTCTTGTCATAATGATTTTTCCTAATGAACAAAATGAAAGACAGTTTTTTATTATTTCATCTCTCCATGAAAACTATTTGGGGAATAACATGGTATGATGTCTACAATTTTAAACTTCTTCATACATGCAAAATCTTAAGAAAATGAGCTCTGTTCCATTCCAAAAAAACACTTAAGAAAATGCTGTAAGAAATATCTCAAAACAATGGGTTTAAAAGTTAGGCTTTCATAGCATATTTTAATTTCATTCTGTGGCTCACATCCCACCAGGGCCAGATTGTGAGTGAATTTGCTTGGGTATGATGGGTTGAAAGGCGTTATTAAGCAGGTGCTATTAAGCTCTTCATTATCTTGTATTGTCTGTCTTTTCTATGGATGTTATCCTCCTGCTCATTTGGTTTGTAATCTTAGTAATAGCTTGCCACTACTTACACTACTGCTTCTATAATTGTTTAATGTTCTTCCTTATTGCTGTGAATTAGCTAGGATTAATTCACATGATAATTTAAACCAGACAGGTCTGTGCCTAGTAATTTTCCTGAAGGGGTTACTAATAGTGTACTTTGTTTTATTTTTTGCTTTTTTGTGAGTAAGTTCAGTCAAAATAAAACTTTTTATCACTAATGAAGATGTACTTGAATTTGCAGTCTGATTGGATGATGTATCGTGCTCATAATGATAGTTGAGTGTAAACAGCATAACAGTAGGTCGATTCATCAGGCAAAAGGATGCAATAAACTGCTGTTAACTCTCCATAATCATTTTGAGTTGCAGGTGCTGTCTTTGGCTAAACCAAAGTCTGAGATATATGCTCCATAGGATTGGCCATAGTCCAAGTCTGTAGTACATCTAAGAGCAGTTCTTGCCGGTTTTGCTTGCCTTGTTATTGTGAAATCAACTTCATGCCTGACTGCACAGGTGAAGTGACTCAATTGTCTGTATCCCCTTCCCATGCCATGTGACAGGGACAAGTGTGAGGGAAGGGCTGTGGCACTAGAAGGAAGAAAAGAAGGAAGAGAGCAAAATCACTCTGGTGAGCTAGGACAGGTTTTGTTTTTTTTTTTTAATGACTTCACTAGTTAAATTAGAAAAGCATCTCTTGTCTCGGTGATTAGCTGACCCTTGATAACTCTTTGCTGCTTTTTCCTTCTGACAGAGAGGGATCTCATTCACTGAGTCTTCGTTTGAGGCCATAATTTCTTTTTCCTTCAGTAGCGTATGTCAGTTTTTAGGTTTTGTAGACAATTGTCTTTTCAAGACTTTAAGGAAATCTTGACAGATTTAATATCTTGATAGATTTAATATCTCCCCTGAAAGTTTATTGTATTATACCCTTATATAGAAGACATTGTGTGGATATTTTTCTTAATTAAAGCAACCTTCTAATATTTCACTTCCTATGAATAGAAATGTTTCTTTACAATATAAGATAAAATCACTTATATTTGCTGGGCTAATTCACAATTCAGTGTTCCAAAAATTCAAATGTATGTTTTCTTCTAATCTGCATGTTAGCAAATATACATGACACATCTAAAAGGAACATATGTATGTAGATTATTATTGGCTCTAGATTTTTAATGGATATGTATATGTTCTTTATTTGTGCTATGACCTAAATGTAATCTAGATGTAGTATAACAGTTCAATAGTACATTACAAATGTTCCTGTGCTCCAGTATTAGAAAAATGTGGAGTTTCTCTATGCCCTGAGGCACGTATAAAGAATAGGCTGATTTCAAAATTATCACACTTTTTTTTTTCCTTTAGATATATGTTATGTAATGCTCTCAGATCTTATGAAACTATGCATATCCATGAGAAAAAGTTTCAAATAATTTTATTTCTCTAATTCCTGTGGGGTTTTTGTAAAAAAAAATTCCTTCTGGTTTTTTTTGTTTTGAATTTTCATCTTTCTGTTTCACTTTCTGTCACTTGAGTAAAACATTCAAGTTCTTTTTCAAGTTCCTAAAGTTCCTAAATATTTTAAATTGGGATTTTTTTCTTTTTTTTTCTTTTACCATTTCAAATCTTGCTTGTAGCTCAGATAACAGCTAAACAAAATTGAAGAGAAAAAATATTAAATTCTGCTACAATACTTGAAATAAAAATTAAAGCAGCAAATATTGCAATGGTAAAAATATATTTGTATTACTTTGGTTACAGCATTGAAGAAGGGATGCAAGTTGTACTTTTAAGTGTTTCATTGCTTCTGATAATAGACCTTTTCTGCAGATATCTGATTCTGTACTTTGGCATAGGTTTCCAAAAACTCTGAACTCACAGTCATGGTCTTCCAATAAAAGTTTAGACATTTCTGTTAATTTCTTTTCATCACTATCTGACAGTAATTTTTAAGGTATTTACTAGTGTTGTGGTTTCCTACTGTTGTTTTTGGAAAGCTGACTTTTAATTAATATTTACTAATTTTAATTAAGTAAAACAGGATAAACTGATTTTACAATATTTCATAGCAATGAAATAGGAGGGTTGGGCATGTTTTTACTGTTAAGTCCCTTCTCACCCATTGCTGTAATGTATAAGAATACAAGTGAGATAATTATGTGATAGTTTTCCATAGGCAAGCTGTGTTAATAACTAACTCCTGTGTAATATTTATAGATAAAATATTCTAGCAGAATTCTAATGTCCCTGTTTAACTTTATTTCCATTTTTTTAAATTTTTTTTCTCTTTGAACCACAGTGATTCTTTCAGGCTATTGCTCACCTTTGCCTGCACATCTTTCCATTCTTGTTTAATTATTATAATTTCATGTCTTCTCGTTTAGGTATTTACAAATTGATCTTAAATTTGAATGCTACTTTTCAGCAGCAGCACTGGGATCTGTCACACCTGGATCCACTCGTAATAACTGTAAGGCTTTTCAGAGTGGATTCCTATAAGTCCTTTGAAATTCTACTTTGTTTATCATGTCACAACTCTAAGTTTCCTGATTGTGCAAATTTATGCATCTGTATTTCATCCTCATCTATTGTTTATGAGCTTTAACTCACCATGGTTACAAGCCAGTGAGGCTGTACTTTCACCATGTTTCTGTCAACTCTCCTATACAATTCTTCTGCATTACTCATAGCTTCCAGTTTCTCCTTGTTTGTCTTCCACGCTTCCTGTGTTAGCATGCAAGTATTTTAGAATATTTGATCTATGTTTGAAAGGTCTTTGGGACTGATGTACTATCATACTTGTGATTTATTTGAGGATTCTTCTTATATATCTACTGTTAAAGAGACTTAAAGACGGAGAGAGTCTGAATGTTAATGTCCGAGGGTGCACAAGGCTACAGATATCACTTACTGAACACTAACTGGTAGGTCCAGGCTTCCCATGGTCTCTTACCAGCCAGGCTGGGGCTGTAGATACCAGCCCCTGAGACACTGGAAGGAGTTCGGTCCCTACTTTCCTCATGGTCAAAGCCACTGGGCCACAAACTTGACATGAGCAAAATGAATATTGGACAGCAGCAGTAAAAATTTTGCAAAGCATGAAAATTAATATTCTATTATCAAATGTATTTTAAAAAGCAGAATTTTCTTTCAGTTTGGGTTGCAATATAAATGAGATAAGCTACGTTGTGACCTAATTAGTTTTCAAAAAAATTATTTGTTAATGAAATAAGCAAAAAACAGTGACGGACCATGTAAGAATTAATAAAATATAACAATAAAACAAAATGATTATGATCTTTATCATGTGAAACCTGTAGGCAAAAGTTTCAAAAGCAGAAACCTTTTTCTCCCAGCTAATTAGGTGCAGACTTTGCAGTAATAAATACAGAACCTTTATTGTAGAAATGACAGGTACGTTCACTATGACTGCAGGCTTGCAAATGCAGCCGTGTATCTAGTCACCATACAGTCAAGTATCTGCTTATCCCAAGCTTGTAGGAGAGTAGATCAGGAACTTCAGATTATTCTGTTTTGTCCTAAGGGAGAAAGGAAAACTAATTAAAATTGTTTTTCTAGAGAATGCAAATCAGGATGGCATATAAAATGAGCACAAGAGCATTTGTTAAAATTATCAGGCAAACAGTTTAAAATTAATAAGAGGAATTTTTTTTAATGTAATGAATAATTAAAACAAATTTACTATTCTATGATATTATTGACACACATAGGTGAACAAGAATATGAAAAGCTTTGCAGACTGCATATGAATGATGACTGCATTGACAATTAAAAGGAATATGAAGAAAAATATTAGGTGTTATTGGTTGCCATAGTGCATGTGAGAATGCAATGATCATCAGCTGTTGTCAAGAAGAAAGGAAAATGAACTTTTCTATATGTCTCTATTATTTTTGTCACTGAACATCAGGCAAGATTTATGTGCCATTGTAACTCAGATGAAAATTAGAACTATCATTTGAAAATTTGAAATGCTAAAATGCTACTTCAAAACCGCTATAAACATTCATATTGAAATAGTTCCCTAGACAGCAGAATAAATGTGATCAGTTGGACAGGAACAGTCTGGAAACCAGAGAAAAGTACGGATATGCAAGTAATGTGATGTTCATATCAGATTGCCAGAAGCTTAAAAGCCAAACAATAAATAAAAAAACTCCAAACCACAAAAAGTCATTAAGCTATATGACCCATAGAAGCCTTCCAAAACAATTTTACTGAAGTTCGAGAACAGAGGTTTACAGCCCAGTCTATAAATCACTTTAATGTAATCTAAACAACCACAAAGTGATAAGTTAAAATTAAGTATTTCTGTTTCTCAAAGTAAACTTTATCAGTGCAAAACATTAAACTGCTTTGATTTTGTCAACAATATTCTTTATGAATTTCCTGGGTTTTGCATGCTAATTATCTGATAAGCCTTTCTGTTCTCCCATGATTATTTATTTTCTGTCTGGAAATATACTTTTTCTTTTCCTTATAGCATTTTTGTCTTTCATTAGCCTTCTTTAGTCTCACACAGATTTTTAAGGGGAGAGGAAAAGCTAGAAGGTATCATGTGAGTGACAATAAAACAAGATCTGTTCCTTAGTTTGTTGGAGAAGTATTTAACACATCCTAGTGCTATGGAGCATTTTAGTTAGTCTTCATTATCCATTTTTTCACTATTTGTGTATAGGTTTAATCATGAAGTCCTGTCTGGAAACTGAGTAATATAGTGAAAATAATTATAAGAAATTGCAGTTTATTGTTCAGGCTTTACCATACATACGTAGATTGTTCATATCTTCAGTTAGGCTAATTTATGTTAGCGAATAGCTTTGCCTCCTATTACAATTCTGTTCAAAATGAAGAATTTCACCCCATAGTAGAAATTGAAGTAATGAAACAAGTAAGAAGAGTATATTTTCTTCTCTGATACTGGAGGAATTCATATCCATGAGTCCACACCGATAAACACTAGAAAACTTGTACCATTGGTGCAGTCTAATATGTTTTTATCCTTGTTAATTCATGGATCTGGTTATGGCAGGAGATGGACCCAGCTGGGAGGTCTGCTGTGATTAATGTTGTTCCTGTATATAGGGCAGATAGCGCGACACTCATTGGCTTGATAGATTTATTAGTTCTGCCTCTGGAAGAAGTGGCTTGCCACATTCCTTTTCTTATACTTGAGGATAAAAAGATATCTGTGTGGTTGGGGGTTAAGGCACTGTACCAACTGGATCTGAAAATTAAAGAATCAGCTATTTGTTTGGACAGAAGCAAGAATTATTGGCATAATACCACAGACATTAATGAAAAAAGAGAGAGGTAGAGAATATTCTGCTGTCTATGAGAGTAATGGATAGTCTTTTTAGTAGAGAAGTTAAATATTCTGCCCCCTCTTCTGGAAAGCATTGTGATGATTAGGTCTGTATTAATCTTTCCATTTGTTTTTTGGCTGCTGAACTGGAAAATAAAATAAAAAATGGGATCAAACCAATTAAAAACTATAAAGGTTTTAGTAGATAAGCTAAGCAATTCCCTGCTTTTCTTTACAATTTTGCTATGTTTTGTTTTATAATCCTGTATCCTTAGGCATCCCTGTCTTAGCACACTGATTTCCTGAAGCAGGTACCTAAGCAAGGCCATACACTGTGATATTCAGCTGGCTGATAAAAGAGGTATATCACACACTTTTTTCTCTATATTAGTTTTCCTTTTTTTCTTTATAGTCCAAACTACTTGACCTTTTTNACCGATTAAAAACCATAAAGGTTTTAGTAGATAAACTAAGCAATTCCCTGCTTTTCTTTACAATTTTGCTATGTTTTGTTTTATAATCCTGTATCCTTAGGCATCCCTGTCTTAGCACACTGATTTCCTGAAGCAGGTACCTAAGCAAGGCCATACACTGTGATATTCAGCTGGCTGATAAAAGAGGTATATCACACACTTTTTTCTCTATATTAGTTTTCCTTTTTTTCTTTATAGTCCAAACTACTTGACCTTTTTCTGAAATTTCTAATAGATTTGAAATGACCCGAACTTCATTTTCCATCAAAATCACTATTTGTAACACAATAGGATAAATATATCTAGTTGAAGGGCCAGGAACAAAGAAAAAAGCAATGATGCCAACATCACATTATTAATACCTTCTAATACTTTGTGATTTTTGTCTCTCCTCCCAGTGTTCTCCTGAACTATGACACTTGGACTCATGACACAGTAATTCCTTATCATCTATAAGTCCAAAGTTAATAGGGATAAAAGTACTTGTGGCTTTTTTTTTGCAGCTGATGAGAATAAGGAAAGTTCTAGGGAATCAAGAAACTTCTGTGATTGTTTCCTCCATTGCGTTGACAGGAAAGGATGAGAATTTACTATAAATTGCCTATCACAGATGATCTTAATCACTAGTGATTACATTTGGAGTCTGTCTTTTTGACTGAGGTGAAAGCAAAGTCGGCCTTCCCAATACAGAAGGAGGTATGCACACTTGTCCGTGTAGACCATGGATGTGCCACTGGGAAATCAGTGAAAAATAATTAGTTCATTTCCATGGCTGATGTTTTAATGGATGACTGACTTTATTTATTTATTTCCCCCACTGTTAATACTGCTCTGAGAGGAACAGAGTTTCCTTCACTGTAAAGAGCTTGCTTGACTCACAAACCATAGGAAAGCAGGCCACAGGTACTACAATATCCGTATTGGTTCAAATAAATGGTAACACAATATTTCAAGGCATATTCATGTCTTTTAACTATTACATTTGTAAGGGTCTGAATACAAATACAAAACCCTATTTTCAAGTGACAGAAATTATTTCAAGTGGAACAAAGGTACTCTAAAGCATACCTATGCCTTGTCTTTGTCTCTGATGACAGAACTATTTTTGAGAATATAAGAAAATATTCATGTCTCTATTATTCTTTCATTAAAATGAAGATGATTTTGTCTCTTAAACTCTTACAGCAATAAATTTCAAGACTATTGAGGTATTTGTCTAGAAATAACTCTATCTGAGGTGCCTTTTACCAAACATATTGCTACCATTTATCAAGTTTTCTTGTCTAATAACTGCTTCATTTTAATTCTTTCTGCCTTCATGCAAATAATAGATCACTTTGCAAGTCCCATCTGGAAACCTCTAACATAGGAGGGAATTATTAGGTGTCACTTTTGCTCTGTTTATGCCCATATTATGTAATTTATTCATCTCCATCTCAGTTTGGATTATGTAGAGGAAAAATATTATATGTGGAAAAATCCTGGCTTCCTCATTGGCATTTCCACTGGTAATGCCACTACAGAAAGTATCATAAGGTTATAAGTCGTATTAAATTCTTTTCATTTTTTTATTTTCCATCTTGCACATATTTTTATAATAACATCTAGCTTGTCTTATGTATATGCTTGGTTTCAGCAAGTGCATCCAACCCCAAATTTTAAAAAGCAATTTATAGCTTCATCTAATACGTAACCTGTTACCTGTTTCTGCCAAAGCTCTACCCATCAGAAATCAGAGAGAAAATCTCCCTGACATGTTTCATAAAACCAAATTAATATATGCAAGTCTCCGACATGAATATAATGGCAACATTCAAATAATCTGATAATAAAACTAAAAAACAACACAGCTTAAAATGTCAAAACCTTTAGAGTCATTAGTCTTGTTTGAATCATTTAAGTGAGACTGGGTTTTGGACAATAGCAACACAAGCTTTCAGCAGATATACTGAAAAGTTCAGCTGATATCCTACATTTGTATTGGTTTCCTAGGCACTATTTTTTTCTTAAATGGCTTAATTTTTTGTAAATACAGTGGAGTTTTCTTTGTTGATCAAGATGGCTGTTCTGTTTAATTACCAAAAATTAATGCTCAGAAGAACTTTTTGGTCTAAATTATGCTGTTAATTAAATACTACTGTCTTCACAAAGAAGACTTGCTTGATATTCCCAGTCTGGCTCAGAGGAGATACTGCCTTCTATTAGTTTCTTACCCAATGGGAGGCCGCAGCATAACATCATAGTATGCGGTACATGATTCTGGCCTAGAAATGAAATGAATGGGAATTAATAAAAACTTGTTGTAGGTTTTCATACACTTAGAAGGATGTAGGGATACTAGAAGGGTTTCTTGAAACAAAAAATCTACTTCATGATCTTTATGATGAAGTCTTCCAATGATTCAGTTATATTTTGTTACTAACGTATTTCTGCATCTTCAAGGACTTTTGTTTTACCTTTCAGGAGATTTTAGTTCTGCCAAGCACCAGCCACTGCTCTTAAACATTGCTGTGTACAATCAGATCTTTGGGGAACATTTCATCTACAAGTGCATTCCCCAGTCCAGTTTATCCTAATTAACCAGTACAGCCTATTCATAGAAAACTCAATCTTGTTAAAAATAGTTTAGTTTGCCAAATTCCATTAAGTTCCTTTTTAAGTTAAAAGCAAACATGCATTATCTAATCGATGATATTTTATTTTCATGGTGAAAGTGAGTTTTCCCTCCTGAGGTATATGATTTTGTATTTCGACTTTTAACACAAGCCTTGAGTACTTTATATATCAATTGGACTGTCTGGCAGTGGCATTTTCCCTCATGACAAATTATTTTAGCAATAACATTTCTTGTTAAATTATTTGTTTAATACTTTCTTCCCTTCCAGGACTGTTCTTTTAACCTTTCTGTTATTTCCCACATGCACAGCTTAAAATGAACTTTCAAATGTAAATAGCAACAATGAGACTTATACATTGCATATGTTCTTCTTATTTCAGTAAACACGTCATCTTGTGATTTATTTTTTTCAAATGGATTTACTTAATATATTTAGCTGTCATGATCTTTAGTGACTTGGATTTGGTGGACAAGTGGATCTATTTAATCTCATCTTGATTCATGTCTAGTGGAATATGGTTTTACAAAGTAAAATATTCATCTCAGTTGCCAAGATTGATTCTATAACTGTATTTATGTCCAATACCATTAAAGGAGTCAAAGCATTTTTCTTAAATTCCATTTTCAAACTTTAATGAAAAATGTTTCTTCCTTGCAGTTCTCATTCCTTTCAGCTTTTCTGAACAATAGGTTTGTCCTTATGTTTTCTAGACCATACAAACATGTTTATTTGCTTTCTGTAAAAACTTAACAGAATAATATATACTTTGTAGTAAAAAGTTACATTGTATTAATCCAGAAAACCCCAATGACAGAAGATATATAGCTGTAGATATTTAATTAAATCATCCTTTACTAATTGTGTTGAACTCCTTTTTCTCCATAATTTGTCACATGAATATCCCTCTTTTCCAAGGAAGTCAGATAACTCTTGAATGCTGTAATCAATTGATGCTTGATCAATACACTCTCCCTTTGATGTACAGAGTTAGTATAGACTATCATCAAAATACTCAATAGACATTTCTCAAGAAATATTAGGTCTAGAATTGTATCTCTGTGAGAACTAAAACCTGCTTCTTTTCTGAATGAGGTCTTTAAAATAAGAGGAAAACGTATTTGGAGTTTGCAGTGTAAGACAGAGATATTTCACTAAACTGTCAATGTACTTCAGCTAACTATTCTACTAGAAATACAACATTAAAGCGAAAGAGACCGTCAGCTAGTATGAAATGGCTCCTTAATGATATGATAAGTATTCAGGATTTCTGTACTTGACTGAATGTGTATGTTGGAGGGATGCAGACTGTTAACTTATGCTACTGCACATTGAGTTGAAAGATTTTCTAAATGCCTCTAAATACCCAATTTATTTTAAAAGGTCTTAGAAACAATACTATTGACCCATTTAAATTTTTCCAGTTTCTACCCAACTGCAACAAGGAGGGGAGTGAGGAGAAATCAAACAACAAGTGGGATTCTTTAGACATCAGACAAACAAACAAAATGGTGACCAATCCAATATCTACCTCCACTTATTACTGTAGGGAAGTGTCTGAGAGAAGCTCTATGGCAAACTTCAGTAATTTGGTCATCTTGGCTTTTATCAGAAAGGGCTTGACCAGCAGGTCCAGGGAGGTTATTCTCCCTCTGTACTCGGCACTGGTGAGACCAGACCGCTCCTTGAATCCTGTGTTCAGTTCTGGGTCCCTCATCACAAGAAGGATGTTGCAGCTCTGGAGAGTGTCCAGAGAAGAGCAAGGAAGCTGGTGAAGGGGCTGGAGAACAGGCCTTATGAGGAACAGCTGAGAGAGCTGTGCTTGTTTAGCCTTGAGAAGAGGAGGCTGAAGGGAGACCTCATTGCTCTCTACAACTACTTGTAAGGAGGTTTTAGAGAGGAGTGAGCTGGCCTCTTCTCCCAAGTGACAGGTGATCAGACAAGGGCAAATGGCCTCAAGCTGAGGCAGGGGAATTTAAGACTCTACATCAGAAAAAAAAATCACAGAAAGGGTCATTGGGCACTGGAACAAGCTGCCCATGGAGGTGGTTGTGTCACCATCCCTGGAGGTATTTAAAAGACAGGTAGACAAGCTGTTCATGGACATGGTTTAGTGGTTGATAGAAATGGTTTGACTCAATGAGCCAAGAGGTCTTTTCCAACCTGGTGATTCTATGACTATGGCTTCCCAAAACAACCACCTTCGTGACTCAAGAATACTGCATATTTTTATCATATTCTCTGTCACCTTTTTTTCTGCAATTATGAGTCTTTTATGTACCTTTTTAATGGTTTAGTTGAAGATATGTCCCTTACATACAATGTGTAGGTTGTACATAGAAACAATAGCTATTCTAGTCCAAGGAGACATCTAGACTTCTCCATTCTTTGAAGATGGGCACTGCAATCTAACATGATTTTAAGCTAATGATGGGAAAGATAAATGTCTTCGTGGTGGGATTTGAAAATACTGTTAAGTACTTAACGTTCAGAAAATGCCTGAAAACTTGCATCTACACTCTTGGAAAAGTTATATAGCAGTTTCTTCTGTCCACAGAATATTTAGCATTTTTCAGTGGCCTTTCATGACTACCTTCCCTGAGGTAGCTTATGTAAGGCAACGTATTTGAAGACTATGATCTAGCATACGGTAATTGCTCTTTGCCAATGTTTTCTGTAATTCATCCTGGCAAATCAGCTTACTCTACATATATCTTTGGGCACTTAAATGAAGAACATCTCTTTGCTAGGATTCAATATATTCTGTCAAATCTAAGTATTCTTTTATTCTAAATATTGCAGGTTCCTGACCTGAAAACTTGCATTTTCTATAAACAGATTTTTAAAAAAATGGGGAGAAGGATGCCACATACCAGCTGAATATTTTAGTATTTTTTAAAGTAATTGTCTGGATTTATAGAAAGTGGAAAGGAGAGTTTGCAGTTTGTCAGAAAACTACTTCACAATAGTTATGAAGTTTCCTTAGATCAAAAGTTTTGAGCTTTGGATGGACCTTCATCTCTTCATCATTCTTGTTCAATTTTATGTAATAGAAGAAAACATTGTCAATTCATATTTATTTTTGTATTTGTTTCTGTGCTCAGGAAGAGCACCTCTTGATATTGATAAGTGCATCTAACCTTGTTAGACTAACACATGATACTTTTTTCTTCATTGTGTATTTTAGATTATGGCATCTATATGAAGAAATATAGGGCATTTACATTTATTCATTACAAGTGCAAGTCAGATGAAGTAACAGATATGACATGACACACAGGAGTCTTTAAGAAGGACTTTGAGATACTTTGGTATCATATTAATTGGAAAATCTTGGGGGAAAGGCTTGATTCCTCTCCCTTTTTCTTTAATCTGCTATTAACTCACAGGAAAATGTAACACTGTAGTCATAATTGGAAAAATAAATTTGGTTTAACAAATTGAGATCTTCCATCTAGGCTATAGCACATGAATATTTAGGAAAAATAAAATGGGGTTTCTTTTTCTAAATTATTACTTCAAATTGACTTTATTTCTTTTATTCAGAAATCTACATTTTTTCCTGAAGAATGTTTGTGAGATTGCTGGTTCTTTTTATCTTGATGTGTTTTTATACCCATTCCCTCCTTTTTTTTTTTTTGTTAAATTTGGTCATCCAAAATATTCCAGCTAGTTTTCACTAAGGCATAGTAATGGTGGGTGCTAACCATAAGAGTTAGTGTTGTACTTTGGCAGATGCTACGCTGCCTCTGCTTCACTCTTTGTTCTCAATGTTTGTATTTTGCTCCTGTTTTCTAGGCCAACTCAAAGCCTAAATTGTATTTTCTAAATGTCCAGTGATTTGTTACTATTCATAGATTTGAGTAATTCAGCTTTCAGCACATGAAATCTTTTTAACTAAATCTTCATCCAATGTTGGTGTGCCTTTCTGTTGGCTTAGTTTATTCTCATTTTAGATTTTGTTGTTTTTACTTGAATAATTCTGTATGGTTAATATAGAGATTACTGAGCTTGTTTTATATATGACACCAGCATTGTTCACAGAACAGATTGTACAGCAATTTGGTGCTCTTCATTAAACTCGATTATGTCACCATAATATTATATAACAACCAGGTGGTATCAGTTTGCATCTTCCACATCCAATCATTGCTTAACAGACTTATAGTCCTCACAATGGGAGAATCTGAATGTTTCTGCAGCACCTGTTCAGAAATTACTTACCATGGGCCATTCCCTGAGGTGGTGGATCAGTTCTTTCTTCATCAGGGAATGCTAGAAACAGATTTTTTTGTTATTCCCATGAACAGATACACAGGAATGCTTTGTTTCCAGCTTCTGAAAATGAAGCTCTGACAAGTGTAACATAATCTAAGCCAAGGGAAATGGAAAAAATGTGTATGGAAAAAATTTTGGTGAAAGCTGGAAAAAAATTACAGTTCAATGAACGAATGTAGAACCTGCTAAACAAATTGGTACACAGCCTTGTGAAATAGAAAACATGGTTGTCTGTTGCTGGATGAAGAAACTGTGTAGACAGAGAAGCATTAATTTTTGTTTGGTTTTGTTTCTCATCTACTTCCTCAAAGAATGATTAGACTTTTTCCAACAGCTGAAAACTGAACAGTATATTTGTAATGTATGACATGTTCCTTTGCATACCTCCTACTCAAAAAATCCCTTGTCTAGATCAAACACGCTGACATAGAAACACATTCTGTCATTAAGATGCAGTCAAATGTTCATCTAATTTTGGCCCTTCTTTTAGCAATAGTTCCTTACTGCTTAGTTTGGAAAATACATTAATCAGTAAAATAATATTTATGGCAATATATGAATAAGGTATATACACACATACTGAATAGAGGCATGTATAAGACAGGTTGTTTATGCTAGTAAACTGTAATTTTAACTCTTTTATATAAAAGGTTGTTCTTACTGAAAAATACATATTTCCCTATGGCTAAAGTAGAGAATTCAATCCCTCTTTTTCCCCTTTTCTTTTCTTTACGTATTTGCTACTCACATTACATTTTAAGAAAATATACATATAGTATATAAAGATAATTTCAGTTGTGTACCATAACTTCTTACAAAATATAATTATTCTGGAAAATATTTACCTGTATATATTTACCTTAAATTTACACAAAATCTTAGGAAACATTTTGAGAAATTTTCTATGGAAGTTCACCTAATACTTTCCTTTTTTCCTCCTTTTTTTTTTGGTTGGGGGGTTTTTTTGAGTTGTTTTTTTACTTCTTTGCTGAATTTTCCATAACTACCTTATATAGTACAAAAATTGTTTAGATTCTATTGCTTGTAATTACCTATATTTTGAAACACTATGCACCATTATTGAACTTTAGTCTTAAACAAGCCTATAAATGGATTTTAAAAGGTTACAGAAGAGTTAAATTAAATGTTGGGTTTTTTTAATCTACACATTGTATATGCCTCATTGACTTCTCAGTGCATCTGTTAATGAACTACATGGTGTTCAAGCAGACCCTGAGGCAGAAGCTGGGAGGAGTAGCAATCTTATGAATAAATGTTATTAAAGTCATTACACGACATGATATCCTGCTATGATTTTAATCTATTTGGTGGTACAGTTAATATGTAGTGGCAAGGGAATTAAGTGACTTAGAAAATGTTGTAAAAAATGAAATTTGAACTACAGAGTTGTTGTTCAGAGAAATTATTAGCAATTCTAATAAAATTTTGATGTGCCATTTACATTAAAAGGAAAAAAAACAAAGAAAAAGAAAATCTGGCTATTAGCATGTTTTATTACTTATTTGTTTCACCATCTCAGTTATCCTTTGAAATATAAAATACATCTTAAAGGACTGAAGTCTAAAAGCATTAAGATGCTAAAAAGTTATTTTCTTATTACTATTATGAAATTGTGTCTAATGCCAAAAAGTTCTGTTCAGTGTATGCATTAGCTGAGTGAAGGTGTTAGCTGGAGATTTCTGTGACTTCATTGCCACTTTATCTGAGAGATACACGCCCAGCACTAAATCTCATGTCTTTTTTTCTCACACCTCAGAGACCTCAAGTTAGGTGCAGGTAATATGTCTCAAACCCACAGGCCCTGATGTGCAAAGTCTGATAATGCAGGATCATTGTGGAGTGGCAGTGGCACTGTGCAGAAGATAGCAGTGGGCACAGATGACAGTCATGAATGTTACATGTTGTGGCACCCTCCCTGTGGGAAAGCCCATGCTGTGAATCACAGAATCACAGAATCACAGAATCACCGGGTTGGAAGA
>WAAB01006898.1:10313-41752 GCA_013389865.1 Piaya cayana
GCAGTGGATGCGCTGGCACCATCATTGTGGGCATGTTTCTCCTTCTCTGTCGCAGCAAAACTTGGGGCTGTGATGATGAGTCTGGTCCCACCGCAGCTCTTGGAAGTAATGTGATGGTCTGGCTGCTGCTGGCTCCATGCAGAATGGACCCCAGACACTCACCCAGGGCTCCATGCAGACCTGAGGGGTCTCAGGGCATCTGGTCTGTCCTCCTTGACCCTGTAGGATGTGGTGTGCTGACTCTTGCTGGTGGGAGAAGTGCCACTGATGCTGGGTGGCTGCTGACATCTTCTCTTTCCCCACAGCGCTGCTCTACAAACCCATTGACCGGGTGACGCGGAGCACCCTCGTCCTGCATGTGAGTGTGACACCAGTCCTTCAGTGTGGGGCTCTGTCCCTTTTGCTCCTGGGGACCCGCAGCCGTGGGTAGCACTGCTGGGGGTCTCTGGGTGGCTGCTAGAGGCCAGGACAGTGCCCTCAGACTGCTCACCTGTGCATGTTGCCTTCCAGGACCTCCTCAAGCACACCCCATCCGACCACCCCGACTACCCGCTGCTCCAGGACGCCCTCCGTATCTCACAGAACTTCCTCTCCAGCATCAACGAGGACATCGATCCCCGGAGGACAGCGGTCACCACCCCCAAGGGAGAGGTGAGCCAGCAGGGTGGGCAGTGCCTGGGCATGGGGTGAGGGCTGAGCCCTCTGCCAGCTCCTGGCTGGTGTCTCCACCCTGAGGAACATCAGTGCTCAGTCAGCAGATGGAAACAGTTCTGGGTGCAAGGTTAGGACTTCACCTGGTCCTCACTGCTTGCTGGTACCCTGCTGAGCACACGGGACTCAAAATAGCACCCAGAGGACATGGACCTTCCCCTGCTCCTGGTGGTTGTGCTATAGAGAGGACAGGAGCTTCTCTCCACCGTGGTTTGTTGGCTTTTGCTCCTTGCCCGCTCTCATGCCAGCCCTGCTGCCCTGCAGACCCGGCAGCTCGTCAAGGATGGCTTCTTGGTGGAGCTGTCAGAGGGCTCGAGGAAGCTGCGACACGTCTTTCTCTTCACCGATGTGCTACTCTGTGCCAAGCTGAAGAAGACGGCGGTGGGGTAAGGAGGATACTGGGCCTGGGGGGGATGTGTCCCAACCCCTCCTGTCCTCCAGTGAACAGGGGGATGTGCCGGGAGGGGGTCAGACGTCACTCAGCACCCACGCTCCGGCTGCAGGAAGCACCAGCAGTACGACTGCAAGTGGTACGTGCCCCTGGCCGACCTGGTGTTCCCCTCGCCGGAGGAGTCGGAGCACTGTCCGCAGGTCCACGTCATTCCTGACCACGAGCTGGAGGACATGAAGATGAAGATCTCGGCCATCAAGAGCGAGGTGCAGAAGGAGGTGAGAGGAGAGTATGGGTGGTCGGGGAGGGTGTGTGAGATCTGCTGCTGGGGTGGGTGCCTTCCTCTGGCGTCGGGGATGAAAGCTGCACACTCCTTACCTGCAGAAAGCCAACAAGGGGCAGAGCCGGGCCATTGAACGCCTCAAGAAGAAGATGTTTGAGAATGAGTTCTGGCTGCTGCTCAACTCACCTGCCATCCCCTTCCGCATCCACAATCGCAATGGGAAGGTGAGGAGAGCGGTCAGGGGGCGTGGAGGGGCTCATTTCTGCCTGCTCACAGCCTGCTACATCACCCTTTCTCTTGCAGAGCTACCTCTTCCTGCTGTCGTCCGACTACGAGAGGTCTGAGTGGAGAGAGGCCATTCAGAAACTGCAGAAAAAGGGTAAGTTTGGGGCTGCCAAGGCCCCTTTGGTGCTCCAGTTCTCCCCAGGAACCATGAGGAGATCCCACAGGATGGCAGCCTGCTCCATCCCTGTGCCAGCACTGGCTGCGTCCTTCTCAAGTTCCTCTCCTGTCCTCTCCCAGACCTCCAGGCCTTTGTCCTGAGCTCGGTGGAGCTGCAGGTGCTCACGGGATCCTGCTTCAAGCTACGCACCGTCCACAACATCCCGGTCACCAGCAACAAGGACGGTGAGTGTCCCCTGAGCTGGTGGGTCCCTCTTTGCCTCCGGGTGATGCGGAGGAACCCCGGCTGTGCAGGGGACAGTTTCCCACCAGGTGGCACTGCTGGAGCAGGGCTGAGCTCCCAGCTGGAGCAATGGGAAGCTGGCTGCCTCCGGGATCAATCCAGCATCCCCAGGGCTGGGAAGGACCAGAGTGTCCCCAAGGCGAGGCCCAGGTGACCCTACTGAGAACCTCCCCGAGGGGTATCCAGCAGCAGAACAGCTCGGGGTGTCCATCAGGGATGATCAGCATGCGTGTCCTCTTCCAGAACCTTAGGGTTAGCTCTCCAGGGGGTCAGGACACCGGGCTGTCACCGCAAGCCCCTAGTGCTCGCTATGGCAGAGGCTGCCCTGGGGACAGCCAGCCCGCTCCTGGGGCATGGGAGGTGGCAGCTCTCTGACACAGCCTCTGCTCTCCTCACCGCAGACGACGAATCCCCCGGGCTCTATGGGTTCCTGCACGTCATTGTCCACTCCGCCAAGGGCTTCAAGCAGTCTGCCAGTAAGTGTGGGTGCCCACCCTTGCTCGGTGCTGGCGGGGGAGCTGAGGTCAGGCATGTGGCCCCACTCTGCCCCAGGAGCCCATGGGGATGTTCCTTGGGCACTGAGCAGTATCTGCTCCCCCAGACCTTTACTGCACGCTGGAGGTGGACTCCTTCGGCTACTTTGTCAGCAAAGCCAAGACCAGGGTTTTCCGGGACACCACCGAACCGCAGTGGAATGAGGTGAGAGGAGAGTGGGATGCAGGGAGGGGACCGTGCTCCCCCTTACCCTTCCAGCCCCTGGTGGAAGCAGCCCTGAGGCTGAGTCACCCTCCTTCCACACCCCAGGAGTTTGAGATCGAGCTGGAAGGCTCCCAGTCCCTGCGCATCCTCTGCTACGAGAAGTGCTACGACAAGACCAAGCTCAACAAGGACAACAATGAAATCGTGGACAAGATCATGGGCAAGGGGCAGATCCAGGTACTCCCTGGGGCTTTTGGACAACTTCTCACTCAATGTGGGACGTGCTGGGAGGGTCGTCTGGGGTGGGAGATGCCTGGCAGCATGGGCAGGCAGCTCTGCTTTTGGGAGAGGGGCACAGAGGTCTCAGCTCAGCATTGAAGGCAGCGAGACTGGTGAACGTGGGCGATGGCCTCAGGGCACCATGGCTGCAGGAGAAGGTGGGACAAAGTGACAAGGGGTCCTGAGGAGGTGGCAAAGCTGGATTACACCCCCAAGTATTCACCTGGCCCCAGTCTCCAGGTCAAGACAAGCGTGTGCAAGGTGGGTGAGCAGGCTGGCTGGGCTGGAAGCATTTCCATCCAGCTGTGCTCTGCGCTGGGGTCCCAGGGGGATTGAGGGGGGTTCAGCACCCACCCCAGGGAGGGTTCTGAGCGTGCAGCCCCCTGTTCCTCCCTGCCAGCCGTGGCTGTCCCCCTCTGCCACCATTTGCCTCCCCTGCGCCTCCATCAACCGCTGTTATGGCAACGGAGGTTTCTAGGGCAACGGCTGAGCCCCCTCTGATTGGCGGTTGCCAGGCAGGGGGGATGGAGGCCTGGGCTGCCCTGAGATGCTCCCAGGTGAGCAGGACCAGGAGGATGGAGAGGGGAGCAGGCAACCTCCATCCCCACATCCCCCCAGGCTGCGAGGAGGCGCAGGGCAGGGGGGGTGATTGGGGATGGGGGTGCTCCGGTGTTTTCCTGGTGGGGACCCCTGGTCTGGCTGCATTCCTGGCTGTGCTGGGGACAGCGTTACGCCTGGCGCACAGCCCCGAGGCCACTTCAAAGGGCCGCCTGCTCCATGGGAAAGTGACTGAGAGCAGGTCCCCAGGGAGCAGGGAGCATGGAAACGCTGCTGGAAAGGGGACACGGCAGGAGGAGGGCGCAGGATGGGAGACAAGGGCTCGGCTTTGCCCCTGGCTCCTTCATCCCCCAAATCACCTGCCTGCTGCCTTGTCCCTGGGGTAAATGGTGGTGCAGGGGGTGATGTTGGGCCAGGTGGGAGGGCTGGAGCAGGGAAAGTGCTCGACGCCCCGCAGGGATCAGTCCAGCTGCGCTCTTAGAAATAGCCTGGGTCAACAAACATGAGTCATACTGGGAGATGTGGGGGTCGGGACGGGGACAGGACAGCTCGTCCCTACTGTGCGAAAGTTTTAGAGGAAGAAAGAGAGAGAGAGAGAGAGGAAGGCCCTGGGGCTGCTTATCCCAAGGAAAAGCTGAGGGGATGGAGCAGCGTCAGGGCTGGGGCTGCCCTGCTGTCCCCCAGACCCACAGCTTGGATGGTGGGACACGGCAGCACAGCTACGAGCAGGATGAACAGCACAGCTCGGGGTCTGGGGCTGTGGCCAAGCTCCAGCGCTGCCCCCTTGCCCTCTGCCCTGAGCTGTTCCTGCAGAGATGCTGCCCCCATGTTCCTTACCCCTGTGGTTCCCCAGGCTCATCATGAGCTGCTACTAGTTCCAGTTAGCAGCAGGGGTGGAAGACACGGAGCACTGGCTCAGCAAAGCCCCTTGGTGTGTAGGGGGCTGCCAGGATCGCTGACCACCCGCCTCAGAGAGCACTGTGCCCACTGCCCAGCTCTGATCTGATGGATCAGGTGTATGGGATAGCCACGAAAGAAGCTTGGTGGCATCACGGGCTGGCAGGAGCAGGTCAGCGTGCAAACAGGGCAGTGCAGCCCCTCTGCAGGGAGCAGCGGGGTGTCCTGAGGCTGCAGAGGTGCCACAGGTGGGAGTCATGTCCTGCAAGCCCTGAGGACATGGCTGTGTCCACAGAGGGGCTGGGGTTGGCACCAGCCTCCTCCAGAGCATCCTGGAAATGACCTCTGAGGGGTCTGTGGTGAGTGGTGGACCCCTACCCTGCATCCCATCCCTGTGGTTAGCAGAGGGTGGGCACCGTGTGCCATGTGGACCTGGCCAGCTCTTCAGTGGGAAGGTTTGTCTGGGCAGGGGGACAGACTCTGATTAGCATTTACGCTGTTCTTTGTTCTTGTTCCTCTCATTTTGTGTGTGATTTCCAAGGCTGGGATGTGCTGTGGTCAGTGTAGAGGTGCTGGGGCAGGGGAGGGGTTGCTCCCAGTTGCTCCCAGTTGCTCCCAGCAGCCGGGCTGCCTCATGGAGGGTCCTGGCAGGGGTGCCTGGTGCTGTGACAGTGTGGAACACAGATGCTGGGGGTGGGCAGAGCAGGCTGTGTTTGTGCCTACATTGCAGAGGGGAGAGGCTGGATCTGGCCCCTCTGCCCTGCGGTGAGTGAGGATACGGGCAGTGGGTGCATGAAGGAGGACTCGGGTGTGGGGATGCAGCAGCCCTTCCCTGAGCCCCTGTTTGATGCACAGAGGAGATGTTGCCGTTGAAGCAGAGCCTGTGTTGTCATGGGCACAGTGCCTGCCGTGCCCTCAGGGAATAGCTCTCTGTCCATCTGTCCCCCTCGCTGGGCTGGCAGAGGCTCCAGAGGGGGGGGGGGATACGTGGTGTCGGGGGCTTTCTGGACCTACAGGGACCCACAGGGTGACCCATGTGGACTCAGGGGGCCCCATCCTGCACCTTGCTGTGTCCCTGCCTGTCAGGAGGTGCAGGGGGCAGGCAGGCAGGGACCCCCTCAGGTTGCCCAGAGCAGTGGTGTCCCCCCCATCCCTGGAGGGGTTCAAGGCCAGGTTGGATGGGGCTTGGAGCCCCTGTTGCAGTGCCAGGAGACCCCTGAAACCCCCTCCTTGTGCCCTTTGCTGAGACTGGAAGAGCCAGCTTGGCTCCTCCATGGTGTCAGGGATGCTGTGGGGACAGCGGCGATGGTGCAGGGAAGCGGGTAACGGGTGACGGTGGGTAATGGGTGACGACAGCGTGGCGGGTAGGCCCCCAGCCCCTCCATCCTCCCTGAGTGGGAGCAGCAGGCGGCAGGGTGAGAGTTAAACGCGTGGGGGCCGCCGGGGGGGGTGCTGCTTTGAGTCACTTCCTCGCAGGGGGAGGGAGGCTTTTGGGGCTGCCTCGCAGCCAGCCTGGCTCACACCCTGAAGATGAGCCCTGCCTGCTCGCCTCTCCGCCGCCCCAGCCGGGCTCCCCTCGCCGGCCCCCGCTGCCCCGGCCAACGCTGACATCCCACCCGGAGCAGAAGCGATGCGGGTGCTGTCCTGAGCCGACCTCGGCCACCCCACAGGCCATCGAGACCACCCTCGTCTCGCCTCCCCGCAGCCGAAATCGCGATGACGGAGGTGTTGGTGCAGCCGGACGGCAGCCCTGGCCCCGTGGGTGAGAGGTCGGAGCGTGGCACGGAGGAGCCCGAGGGCAAGCGGCCCCCCAACACGGGCGCCCGCCTGTGGGGCAGGGTGCGCAGCAAGCTGCTCCGGCAGAAGGTGCCTCTCGGGGTGCATGGAGGGGGGACAGCTCGGGAGGGGACGGTGGCAGCCACCCAACGGGCTCCGGGCTGGCTTTGTGGGGTCGCCAGGCTCTGCCGTGCGTGGGGGCTGTGGTTTATTTGGGCTGGTGGCTTTGTGGGGAGTGCTGCGCCGCTTGTGGGGCCGTGGGTTCGCGTGCGGAGCGAGGAGGCTGTTTGGGTACTTTGGGAGCTCTGAGAAGCAGACAGCAGCCTGCAGAATGCTTGTTTTCCTCCTTCCCTTTCCCTCTGGGGAGCTGAGGTTGGGGGGGTTCTGCATGGGGAAGGACCCCTGCCCAGCCCCGGGGTTTATCGAGGAGGCAGGGATGCTTGCAGGCTGCCTGGGTCTGTGTCCCCATGGCACCCGATGCCCGCGTACCCCCTCTCACCAGCGTGCTGCGTGGTTTGTACCCACCGGCTCTGGGTCCAACCAGGTGTCTCTGAGCTCACAGCCGCGTCGCAGCCACATCAGCTAGCGCTGCCCATCCCTGGGGGAGGATGGAGGGCAGGAGTGGGCAGTGGAGGTGATGAGTGAGGGGAATGGCGTTGTCACAGGCTGTCCCAGAGCCCCCGTGACCTCATGAGAGGCTCCGGGGGTTTCCCTCTGTGGGATCACCCTCCGAGGCTGTGGCAGGAGCTGCCTGGGCACTCGGGCGTTCGGTTTGGCAGCGCTGGGACCAAGGTTTTGCTCAGCGGCGAGGCTGCCGGCTGTGGGGCTGCCTGTGACGCAGCGGCATTAACCTCAATTCTGTGCTGCTGCTCCCGCAAAGGGGATTAAGGGGCAGCGAGGGCTGTGCAGGGAGGCTGCCTGGAGGCTGCCGCTGGCTGTTGCTGGGTTAAAGCATAAGAGGGTTTAGTTTCCCAGCCCCATGTGTCCCCACCACAGCTGCTGGCTTCCCGGGAGTGCTGTGGGGCTGTGCATGGTCCTGTGGGTGCGTGCTGCTTCTTGGGTTGCTCTTCAGGGCTGGGAATTGTTGCTTTTTCTGGGGTTGTGCTGTGCCGCTGGCAGCGTTTGCTGGTAAGGGGGCTGCTGTGCCCCGACGTGGCACAGAGCAGCTCCGGGATCGCAAATTCCCTGGGGATGGAGCTGCTGGCATGGAGGTCTGGTGGGGACATGCGCTTGCTGGAGCCAGGGCAGCTGTGGGAGGCCAGGCTGGGGTCTCCACGAGTACCGTGCTGATGGGGGAAGCAGCCCCGGTTGTAGCAGCTCCCCTGGGACCCTGCTCCCTGGGGCCACGGTGGAGATGGCCTCACTGTCTGAGTCACCGATTAGCTCCTGATGGCTTCACCCTGGGCTGACAGTTGGGTGACCTCATGAGCGTGAGGCACAAAGAAAGGACTCGCCCAGCCTGGCAGCCCCTGCCCTGCCCCAGAATCTCGGCGCTTGGGTCTGTGGAGAGCTGCTACGAGGGTTTGGAGCCACCCCAGCTCCTCACCTGAGAGCCCTGGGAGGTGGCACTGCCTGTGTCTGTCTTGGCTGCCACTGTCTGTGCAGGAGCTGGATCCACAGTGCACAGCCCGGAGGTGTTTGAGGGCAAAATCTCAGGATGCGGCCTCGTCCCCTTGAGTCACGCTGTGTGCAAGACAAGCAGCAGGCAGGGACTGTGGGAAGAAAACACCAGTAGGATTGAGGGGTCCTTCTGTCAGCGGAGCAGGAAGCTCTGCAGGGCTGCTGGGATGCTCGTCGCCTGCCAGGCTGCCGCCTCTGCAACCGGTGGCTTTGTGCTACAAGGAAACACTACTGGGTAATTTGGGAGAACAGGACCATGGCACATGGCTGCAGCTGGGACCAGGGAGAGATGAGCAGATGCAGGAGGGAGCGGCCTGGAGAGGTGCCGGTGATCCAACTAAGCCCTGTTCACGAGGTACAGGCTGGTGTTTGAAGGTGAGAGCTTGAACTGCTGAAGAGGAGCTGACATCCTGGACAGCAGCGTGTCACTTGTGCCACCCTGCACAGTGCTGGCCGGGAGGCTGTTCCCTGCATTTTCCAGGCCAGCAGTTCCCCGCCAGCCTGGGATGTCCCTGCGTTGTGCTCTGGAGCAAGGCAGCGTCCTTTGGAGCAGAAGGAGGCGGTGGTGGTAGCTGAGATGGGGTGTTTGCCAGCGCTGTGTGGGCAGGAGCTGCCTCTGGCACTGTGGGGGGATGCTCCCGCCTGTCCTCCCACGCCTGGAGATGAAGCGTCGGCCATGGCTTTGCTTTCCACGTGGAGCGGGCAGCGTGGCTGTGCTGCCTGTGGTGTGGGGTGCCAGCGGGCAGGGCTGGAGGAGCATTGGGTGCTGCGGGAGCACAGGGACCTGTCCGAGCTGCCAGGGATCTCAGGCTGGTGGTACCAGCTGGATTAACCCAAATGTGAGTCTGTGCCAGCAGCTACATGGAGCCGATTAGGATGTTCCTGCCTAACTTGGGCCAAGCTGACCTCTTCTCCTAAGTGACAGGGGACACGACGAGAGGGAATGGCCTCAAGCTCCACCGGGGAGGGTCAAGCTGGACATTAGGAAAAAAATTTTCACAGAGAGGGTCATTGGGCACTGGCAGAGGCTGCCCAGGGAGGGGGTTGAGTTACCTTCCCTGGAGGGGTTTAAGGGACAGGTGGACAAGGTGCTGAGGGACATGGGTTAGTGTTTGATGGGAATGGTTGGACTCGATCCAGTGGGTCTTTTCTAACCTGGTGATTCTATGATTCTGAGCTGCTGCGGGGAGGCAGTGTGCTCAGGGTAAGATCTGCAGCACTAGCATCAGCCAACCTGGCTTTTATTAAAGCTTTCTTCAGAGCCCTGCTAAAGCCCTTCCAGATGTGAGCTGCCAGGGCCATCGGAGCAGGGGCACCCAGGGGACAGGGGTGGGGAAGGCACATGTGGTGGTTGCAATAAACTCACACTACAGAGTGAGGAGGCCCTTGGTTCCTGAAGCAAAGTTCACTGCCACCACCTGGGGCTTGAAGGGTAGGATGCTGCTATGAGTGGGAACAGGCTGTGAGGGGAAAAGGGGTGAAAGCCCCATAGGACACGGGCAGTGCTGGGTTGTCGTTGGCTGTAGTGGGTGCACGGCAGTGTCGCGAGGTGATCTTGCTCCGGGGCAGGTGGGGAACGTGGACTGTTGGAGTGGTGTGGCTGGGGCTGGCAGGGGTCTGGCTGCAGCTTTGTAATCCTGGTGTCCAGACCTGCTGTGGGGCCCCATGGGCGTCCAAGGCAGCTGCAGCCTTCCTCTTTTGCCTTCTCCTCTGCCTCTTTCTCCTTCTCCTCCTCCTCCCCCTGCAGCCTCACGGCTCCCCATGTGCCGGGGCTGAGGCGCCAGGGAGGGTTCCACATCAGGAGCCATTCCTGGGCGGTGCTGAGACCGCAGCGTTTTCCTTGGCGCTGTGGCTGCCCTGGAGCTGGTCGGACTTACCGTGGCACGGGACCGAGCGTGGAGCGACGCCACGGTGCTGGGCTTGTGCCGAGAGCCAGGGCAGCTGGAGCTTGGCCTTGGGACTGTGAGATCTTGGTGTGCAAGGGGGGACTTGAGGGACCCCCAGAGTCCCTCTCATCATGACGTGGTGTAGTTGTGTGGATAACTTGAAGCTGGGGCAGGGGAATGGTAGCTCCGTGGCCAGAGCAGCATTTCTGGACATCTTTGCACTCACACAGAGCATCTCCTGAGCCAGCAGCTGTAGGGAACTCCTGCGTCCTTGAGGAGTGACCCCACATGTCTGGCACGATCCTCGCCTGGCAGCTGAGTGCACGTGGCCCCGGGAGCCCCTGCCAGCCCCCACATCCCATCCCCTTCCCCGAGGGGACATTAGTGCCGGCCTCTGCCCCACTGCCCGCCCTGTGCATTACAGGGATCGATGGGGCTGGATCGATACCACCAGCTGGGGACCAAAAAGCCCCCAAAGACAAGTGCACCCACTTCTGCCCAGCCCTGGGGCCTTGGGAAAGCCAGCACCTCACCTCAGGTGCCTCTGCAGCATCACCGAGTCCCCTCTTAGCCCCAAAGCCAGAAATAGCGGAGCCCGTCATTCCCAGGGGTTATAAATAGCCTTGGCTATGGGGAGATGTTGTTTTTCTGCATGGAAAACGCTGCCCTAGTTCTGTTTCATCAATCTGCCGCCAGAAATAGTCCTGATTTCTTGGAAGTTTCTTGCTGCTTGGGTATGGGTTAAAGCGCTGCCTCGGGGAGGCTCGAGGGGGACAGACAGGGAGGCTGAGCCCACCCAGCTTCAGCGCACAGCCAGAAGGACCCCAGACCTTCCCCTCTCCATCCTCCTGCTGTAGGCAGCTTGTTGCCAGGGAATAGCATGTCCCGTGTCCCACACCGTCTGCAGGTCGGGGGCTTTGGGGGCTGCCAGGCTGCCATGGGGCAGTGTCCCTGCAGAACTCACGTGCCCTCTCTCCCTGCAGCTGGACCCACAGGCTGTGCAGACGAAGAACTGGCATATGGACGTGATTGAGATGAATGGGGTAAGCAAGATCACGGGCACCTGCAGCCCCTTGCTTTGGTGGCAGCCCCTTCCCCTGGGTCTGCACAGAGGTGACGGCCAGGGCTGGGCTGCTGGGACTCACCCTGTCTCCCACAGATCAAGGTGGAGTTCTCCATGAAGTTCACAAGCAGAGACATGAGCCTGAAGAGGACCCCGTCCAAAAAGCAGACCGGTGTCTTCGGGGTCAAAATCAGCGTCGTGACAAAGTACGTGTGGGAGGGCTGGTAGCTCTGGTCCCTGTGGGTGTGGGGCTGGGGGACTCGGGGGACCTGCGGCATCCTTGCAGCGTGTGCCTTTGCTCAAGCCAGCACTGCAGAGCTCAGCTTTTTCTCTCTGCTGGAGACTTGCCCGGTCCTTTGCCAGCTCCAGCCCTCCCATGCATCATGCCTGTCCTGCCCCTGGCCTGGGGTTTGTGCGCGGGGTGGGTCTCGGGAATCCCTGCTCACGCCTCCACTTTCCGAGCCAGGCGTGAGCGCTCCAAGGTGCCTTACATCGTGCGCCAGTGCATCGAGGAGGTGGAGAAGAGAGGCATCGAAGAGGTCGGCATTTACAGGATCTCTGGGGTCGCCACTGACATCCAGGCGTTGAAGGCTGTCTTTGATGCGAGTGAGTGTCCTTGAGGGTGGCCACTCTTCCCATCACGTTGCTCTGGGAGGGTTTGCAGGCACCAAGAGCCCTCCAGTCCCCTGCTCTGCAAGCCCAGGGTCTGGTTATTGCAGTGCACGTGTGCAAACTGTGCCGGTGTGCCCAGGAAGGGGCTGGGGGTGTGGAGGAGGGTGTAGATTGGAAAGCAGAAGCTCAGAGCTCTCAGCCTTGTTTATGCCTTGGTGCCTCTGGGCTGCGTCCGCGCCTGGCTGGCTTCTGGGAGACACTGACTCAGGGCAGCGTTGCAAATGGATTTGCAAATTGTTCCACATCCCATTGCCCAGCCAGGCTGGAACTGCTTGGCTCTTCCCAGCCCCGGCTTGGCTACACGGAGCTGTGGACCCAGCGGCCCCTGTCCTCTGGCCCGGAGCTTGCCTAGATAGCTGGGGTGACATGGGGGAGTTAAATCCCAGAGGGGAGAAAGGTGCTATGTGTGGGTGCTCTCTGTACAGATAACAAGGACATCCTCGTCATGCTGAGTGACATGGACATCAACGCCATCGCTGGCACGCTGAAGCTGTACTTCCGCGAGCTGCCCGAGCCCCTCCTCACTGACAGACTCTACCCCGCCTTCATGGAGGGGATCGGTAAGGGCATGGGGATGGGGAAGGGGTCAGTGCCCAAGCGTGGCTCTGTTTTGTGTTGCCTGCTCTGACATGGGTGACTCCCAAGGTTCCTTCCCAGCTTGGCCCGCTCAGTCCTGGCTGTCCTTGCCAGCTCAGGACTCATCACGATGCTCCCCGGGGTGCAGGCAGAGAGCCCTGTGGGTCAGGGCTGGCTGCTCCTGCACCGGCTGCAGGGAGGCATCTGGCCGTGCTGGGTCCTGCTGCTGCACAAGATGTTACCAGCCCCAGTCCTGAGCCCTCTCCCTCCTTGTCTCCAGCGCTCTCGGATCCTGCTGCCAAGGAGAACTGCATGATGCACCTTCTCCGCTCGCTGCCTGACCCCAACCTCATCACTTTCCTCTTCCTGCTGGAGCACTTGAAAAGGTAACGGCTTGGCCAGCCCAGCAGAGCAAGCAGCAGTGCTGGGGGGCTGCGCACGCAGGCAGGAGGTGCAGGATGGGTCTGTGTTGTTGCTTTGCTGTGGGGATGGGATGTGAGAAGAGTTGGAGCCACTGTCTGCCTCTTGTGGTGCCAGCGCAGCCATGGGCTGATCCTGAACTGGAGGCAGATGGTGCTGTGCTGGCACGGAGCAGGACTCTCCTCTCCAGGACTTGATGATCCAGTGGGTCTCTTCCAACCTGGTGATTCTATGATTCTATGATTCTATGACAGCTGGGGCCAGTGACAGCAGTTTGGCGCTGGGCAGGTGGCAGAGTGATCCTTTCCCCTCCCAGCCCCTCCATGAGGGTGCAGCCCCAGGTGTGTCCCACCTGTCCCATCTCCCTGGGTTCCAACACGTTTGCCAGGGTCCTGGCCAGGCTGCAGCCCGTTCAGGCTGGGACTCAGCATGCAGCGAGTCCCTTGGGCTGATGCTGGTGGTGCCCTCCCCGCTTCTCCATGGGCTCCGTAGGATGCTGGGGGGATCCTGGAGCTGTTCTGCCCCACAGACCAGCCCCGTGGGGCCACCAGCCGCAGGTGGGGATTGCAGCGCGTGGCTGCTGACGCAGGTCAGCTCAAGCATCCTCTGGCAGATGCAGCTCCCGGCTGCACAGCCAGCGTGCAGCTGCTTGGCCGAGCTCTCCATGGGCAGCAGCTGGGCTCAGCGCAGGGTGGGGAAGCGATTTTGGGAGCTGTGTGGTCTCTCCTTTAGTGGGAAGACTGAGTGCTGCATCCCTTGCTAGCGCTCCAGCAGTGTTCCCTGCAAAACAAGGTGCAGTGGGCCCCGTAAGCTCTTTGCAGGGGGTGGGGGAGACCCAGAGACTCAGCTCTGTGGGCATGTCCCAGAGCTGCAGGTGATGCCCCATGTTTCTTGTCTCAGGGCAAGTGCCGCGATGCATAGAATCACCAGGTTGGAAAAGACCTATCGGATCATCGAGTCCAACGATTCCTATTAAACACTAAACCATGGTTTGCTGGGCTTTGTCTTGGCCCAGATGAAGCCCCTCCGAACCTGGGGATGGGGCAGTTCTGGGGTCCACTGGGGCCTCAAAACTGGTGGAGGGCACGGCGCTGTGGGCAGGGTGGTGCATCACGCAGAGCTTGGCCACAGCTGGCCACGAGTCTGGGACAGGGGCTCACAGCTCATGTTACATGCATCATAAAGTAGTTGGGTTTTTTTTTTCTTTTTACTCTGGTTTGGCTAAAAGCAAACAGAAAAAGTGATTGATGCTGGGGGATGGGGAAGGAAAAATCCATTTCCATCCTGAGAACTGGGCACAGCAAGTTCCCACATCTGCTCCCCTGGCCGGGGCTCAACCGCACAGCCTGTGCCGGGGAGCACAGCTGCCTCCTAACATGGCAATGTTGTGGCCCTGGCTCCCTTGGTGTGGGCTGGCAGGGGTCCCGAGGGGTCGGCACCGGGGTGGGGAGCTGCAGGGGGAGTGGGTGTGGGGCTCCCATACCCTGCCGGGGCTTGGGGAGGGTGGAAGCTCTGCAGCACATGAGCAAGCAAGGGCTTGGTCGCTGCCACCTCACACCTGGGGCTCCCAGCCAGACTCTGGAGGAGGCTGGGAAGGGGGCAGAGCTCCCTGCATCTGGGTTTGCTGGAGGCTGTGAAGGGCACTGGCAAGCTGGAGGGGTCCAGCTGGGAGAAGGGAGATCAGCGCTTGCCCCCAGCATCACTCCATGCCTACTCTGCTCAGGGAGAACTCTTAGGGGTTCACGCTCTAACCCCCCCTGTGCCCCACAGGGTAGCTGAAAAGGAGCCCATCAACAAAATGTCTCTCCACAACCTGGCCACGGTCTTTGGGCCGACACTGCTGAGACCCTCAGAGGGGGAGAGCAAGGGACACCTCACCCTGGCCTCTGACATCTGGTCCCACGATGTGATGGCCCAGGTAAGAGCTGTGCTGGCAGCGTGGGGCTGCAGCCCACACCAGCACCTCTGGGATGGGGATCAGAGGGAATTACCTGCTTGTCTGGGAAGGTTTGTCCCTCTTTGCTGGATGTGGCTGCACAGGGACGAGATGGGATGTGGCAGCTCTGCTCCCTTCTCGCCTAACACCCTTCCATTTGCCTGCTACAGGTCCAGGTCCTTCTCTACTACCTGCAGCATCCTCCCATCTCCTTCACTGAGCTGAAACGCAACACACTTTACTTCTCCACGGACGTGTAGCCTGCAGGGAGAAAGCACCAGCTGCAAACACTCCCAGCTCCCTGCTGGGGGACATGGACTGGATCACAGCCCCCCAGGGAGACCAGCTTGGACCCAGGACGGTGCCACCTGCAGCTCCTGTACAATCGCGTACCAGTGGCCTGGTCCCACCCCAGGCACCATGCCTCTCTGTAAAGTAGTCGTGTCTTATGTCCCTTCTTGTGTTCAAGAATTGTTTTTATGTATATTTGTTCAACGAAAGAGGTAGTGACTGACAAGGGCTGTGGACACAGGCTTCCCCCTTGGCTAGTTTTCTCCTGGACTCCTTTCTGCCCGCTCCCTCCTACCAGGCTCCCCTCGTCTCGCTCAGCTCGAAGCCTGCAGCATCCCACGAGTGCCTGTTTCACTGCCCGGCTCCCTTGCCCCCACGCCTGCATGTGCAGCACCGGCTCCCTTTCCAAGAGGCTGGGAGCTCATGGGCTTTCCTCCCCGGTGACGGTGATGACCAGCTCTGCTTTGGCTTGTTGCCTGCGCAAACGTTGGACCCTGTGCCTGGATCCTGCTCTGGCCCAAGCAAACCGGCGACGACAAGAGCAGAGGAGCAGGGTGCTGCTTCCTCCTCGCTACGTCTCTTCTGGGTGCTCTCAGGCCAGTCCCGTCTACAGCCCTTCTCCTGTGCTTTGCCTGCATGCGTGTAGTGTGGTGGTCGCCTCCCTCGCTCTATCTCGCCTCCAGGTAGCGTTTTGGGGTAATAACCCATCACACAAGGCTGGAGTGAGAGGTGCTGTGCTGGTCTCAATCCACAGCAGGCTTGAGGGACGGAGAGCCAGGCAGATCCGCTTCCTCTGCCACAGGCTGACCCCAGGTTGGTGCTTTGGCACCTATGGGGTCCCATCAGGGCACACAGATCCCACAGTTTCCTCAACAAGCCCTGGCAGGGTGGGGAATAGGGTCCCTGCCATTTCTGTACACCCACATCTCTGCTGTAGCGAGGCACGCGTGCCCCTGCCAGCCCAGCACTGCCGTGAGGGTTGCCAACACTGGTTATGCCCCACAACAGAGCCTGCTGGGACACCAGTGTTCCTGCCATGGCCATGAGAATGGGGTTTGTGACCCTGCTGTCCTGGGCACCAGGCAAAGGGGCCCTGCTTCAGTGCCAGCCAAGCTGCTGAAGGCAGCTGCTCTGCAGGAGCTGGTCACTCAGCCTGGAAACCAGTGCAGAGGCACGGGTGGAGGAAAGCAGCCTTTGTGGCCCCTCGCTACCAAAGGCAGAAGTGCTTTGTTTTCCCTTTCTCACAAAGCAGTTGCTGCTGGGTTAGCTGTGCCTGGCCAGCTCAGTTGTTTCAGTAAGCGGCTCTAGTTTTTGACCCCCAAGCTGATGGCTGGAGTTGTCATGCCGTTTCCCGAGGCAGCATGGCTGCCGGAGTGCCTGGCTCCCGGTATGTTCCCACCCTCCCATTCACAGGTAGGTGCTGGTACCTGTTGGGACACACAACCTTTCGCTCTGTGAGCCGAATCCGTGTTCTAGTGGGAAAAAGCCCCTCTCCCTTCCCCGACTGCCTTGGCCCCGCGCTCTCCTGTGCCAAATGGAGATGGGTGAGAAGTGACCGAGCGTCCCCCTGCTAACAGCAGCGTTGCCTTTACCCTCCTGACTATCAGACTGTTCCAGGTAGAGCCCAGCCAGCTGCCAGTGATGCACCAGGTATGTCCTCAGCCCATCTCCCTGGGGAAGGCAGCACCTACCGCCCCGCACCAGCAAAGCAACTCAAGGAGGGGAGGTCTTTCGGTTCCCCTCCAAAGGGCTCACACTCCAGACCCTGCTCCTCTTGACTACCAGCAAAACAGAAGGGAAACAGCACTGCAGGAAATAACCAGGTTATCTTGTCTTGGCCCTGGACTCAGTGAGGAGGTAGAGTTTTAGATCTGACTGCACAACAGATCCTTGCGTGTGTCTGGTCCGTTACACGTGTCCAAGTCTCTGTCCGCGATACTGTCATTCCAGATGGAGACTCTGTACAGCCAATTCCCCCCCGCGCAACAGTGGCTGGAGGCCCGGGCCACACAGCCCTGGCACAACAGGCTGCGGCCGTCCCCGGGACTGGCTCTTCCTTGTCCCTACAGTGAAGGAAAAAGGGGGGGGGTGGCCTCTTGCAGCTACAGGTAGAATAGAACTGTTAATTAATATTTGACTTTCAGAAGTTGTTAAGGATATATTTTTGTTTGTGTTCCATTTCAATTTCTGTAGATTATAAACTTTAAATGGCTGTAAACCATGTGAGGAGGAAAAAAAACAAAAAAAAGTGTTAATAAAAATGCAAAGCCCAAACATTTGCACAAAAGGAGCCCTGTGGTGTTGCTGTTTGCACTAACCGATCACCTTGGCATCACAGCTTCTCTTTCTGTTGTGGAAATCGTGCTGGTTGCACTTCAAGCCAGCGGCATAAGCACAGGCATCGTGCCAGGCAATCTTTTTGAGACATCTTATGGTTTGGGCTATATCCTTGCATTTCAGTACATTCTGGAGGGGAAAAAAAAATGGACTGTCTGGAGCCAGCTCGTTTAATCAGCCCAGAATTACTCAAGCTTAAAATTCAGCTGACTTGCAGAGCTTCTGGCCTGAGGATATTGAACAGGCACAGCAAGGGACATCAGGCAATCTGGAAACCTCATCTGATAGATCACGTGGTGCTGTCTCCCCACTTCTTTCCGTGTGGGAACGGGAGGCAACGTGTCTCTGAACTGACCACCCTGTCAGCCAAACCACCACGCTAGTGTTGCTCGGCCAGGTAAGCAAGTGCTGTCACCATTCTGGGATGTCAAACCGTGGATGCGAAGGAGGAGTGGGTGGGGGAGCCTCCAGTAGGTGCGTGTGCTGAATCTGAAATCCTGTTGCCTGGGATTGAAGGTGTGCGTTTGCCCTTGCAGAGTGGCTCGATGGAACTTAAAATCAGCCTGAGCTATCATGAGTATAAAAATGACCCCCTGAGGTCTGAGAACAGAGCTTGTTTAGAAGCACAGGAGGGCTAAAATGAACGCAGACCAAAAAGGGAGCAGCATCTTGAGCTAAGGAACAGAAGTCTGGACTCCAGTATCAATGTTCTGCAGAAATAACACTTCTTTCCCCAGGGCAACACTGAGGCACTGGGAGGGGGTACAGGGATGTCATGGGAAACAGCCTGGGTGCTAAGTGACTGCCCAGTTATCTGTCTAACAGCGGTTTATCCTCACAACCCCACTTTCTAGTCTCACTATCGAACTGCTGGAACTAATGTTGTGAGCCTGTGGCAGTTGAAGCAGTAGCAAGATTATACGTACTCCCACAGCAAGGTTAAATCAGGCTAGCCAAGTGGCTACAGAGAATTATACTTCTGCAATAACCTTTTTTTTCCCCCCTCTCTTAAATTGTTCTGTTCATCTGCCAGTAACCACATGGCTCTAAGGCTAAGAATTCCTTTTTGCTTTTCCCTTTAAGACATGGTAAAGAAATCTGGCGCTCCTCTCTGTACTTGAAATAAGACAAGTTGTACAGATGGTGGTTTGTCTTCAGCTGGTATTTTAAGAAAAGCCTGGAACAAACTTATTTCACCACAGGATCTTACCTCTCGCTAACAGAGCAGCAAGCTGCAAACTGAGAAGTGTTTTAACACTTGCAGCACGTTCAAACGCATGGCAACCGAATTCACTGTGTTTTCTTTTTGAAGATTGGCCTCCTGGCTCTTTTGATGCTAGACTTAATCAAAATCAGACCCAGGAGATTGAAAACGCTCAGAGTCCAGGCTTGTTTCCTGGAAACTGACCGTCAGCTGATCCATCCTGGAGATCCTGCTCGCTGCGCCTGGCTCCGTCCGTGCATACTCCCGCAAGCCTGCCTGCAGCAGCGTGCCAGGGCTCGTGGCCAGATTATTGTTAGTCATTCAGGAAAAGCAGCCAACGCCATCCAGCTTGCACCGATCAGGACTCCGAAGGCAGTGGAAAGGTGAGCCTGGTGGTTCTTCTTCGCAATGCCGGAATGAAAAGGAAGCTTGCTCCTGAGCCATCCCACTGTTACCGTAGATAGTAATCAATCGCGGCGGAGAAGGCGGCGAATCCACCGCAGCCGATAACGCCTGCCTTCAACCCAGCTGCAACACAAAAAAAGATTGGGAAGATATTTTCCTTCCTAGTAACCAGCTTACGTTGTGCTGACTTGATGAGCTTACACCTGCAAGAACCTGGCAGGGCTCTACCGGCATCACACTCACACTCCAACTGCCCCCAGTGAGTGAGGGAACCTGGCCCATGCTGGGCTTAAACTGCTGGCTGGGCCCTGCGATGATAAGTCTCCCCCCACGGGCTGGAAGAGAAAACGCCAGTGGCCATCGCTGACTTCAACGTGCTCTGATCTGAGCACTACGAGCAGCTTTGCTGTTGGACTACAGAGGGATAGGAAGAGCCACAGCAGCTTTGAAAGCTTCAAGAGGATTAGGCCCAAGTCAGACACAACTTAACAAGCTCAATTAGAAGCACTTTCTTCTATGCTCTGTGGACAGGTTTTTTTTTTTCTTAAAGAAAGGTGAGAGAAGTTTGATATTTCTGACGAGCGCAGCAGCTCTCCTCCTAACTGGGGCGTTTCTCCAGACGTTCTTAGCACTTGAGGCTTCCCAGAGTCCCCACTAGTACTCGCTGGACTAAAATCCCAGCGCTTCAGCTCTTTTACATACTAAGTAGAGTTGTCTGTCTGATTTCATGCAGGAGAAAAGAGGAAAGCGTTTTACGCACTGTGCAAATTAACAGTTAATGCCAGTGAAACAGTATATATATAAGTAGAGCTCTCTTAACACAAGAGCTGCAGCTTCGGAGTTGCTCAGTGTGTATTTTTGGCTCCCTCCCCGCAGCACCAAAGAATGTTTTGGACAGCTAACAGCATTTCCTGATTTTTCTTTCAAGTTGATTCTGTTGATTCTCCTCCTTTCTGACTGTCCTGTACGACCAAGTCTTCCCTACCCACACAGATCTTTCAAACTGACAGGAAAGCAACGGAGAGCGCGGTTTTGCTAGTTTTTTTGCTAGTTTTGCTAGTCTGGAGGACACTGTCACGTTGGCATCACCATAACATCATGCAATGTGTGAGCAAATTAAGAGCCTTATCAGAGAAATAGTTCATAACGGGCACTACCAACCTCTGAAGCCGATCGCTCCTCCTGTGATGCAGCCGCTAATAACGCTGTTCTTCCAGTCTGACTTTCCACGATACTGTGGAATTAAAAATCAAAGTCAACAAGCAAATACGGAATAAAGCCTCGCTATCTATACTAATCCCAAGAGGGATTAAGTGACTTCCCAGCCCCTGCTCAGTTGAGGATGTTTTTCCCTCTGTTCTCAGCAGATGGCCCCCCTGCACTTGCAAACATAAGATGTGGAGGACCAGGAGAAGGAACGGGTCACGGAGAAGTGAGATAAATCCGTATGGTGCAATGCAGTGATATGAGAAGATGCTCAGGTGAGTCCAGCACCAGCGCCCAGTCAGAGATTTTAAAGGCACACGAGATCAACACCGAGCCTGGTTCTCAGGTGAGAGTCACAGCGACCTGCTGGAAAGATTATACTATCTCCACAGCCAGAGCACGCCAAGTTTTATACCAGTGCAGAGATCTCTGTTCTGCTCCGTTGCACAAGCAGATACACTCTTCTTCTAGCAGACTTTAAAAAGAATTGTGGCTTTCAATTAAAAGGCAGCACCGACATTCGTAAAGGCTAATTTTCCCGTTTAAGAAAACGGATGACAGATTTACCACTGAGCTGTACAAAGTAACTTCTTGCTGTAGATGCAAGATGAAAATAGTCCTGTTACTTAGGAGCCTTCATCGCAGGATCTCGTTCTGCATATGGAATTTTTAGAGGCTCAAATTACCATGTCGCAACTCACAGTCTGATGTTTTAAAAGTAACAACACGTCCTTGTAGTTAGGGTTTCAGAAAACAACGCTTGTGCTTGCCAATACATTCAGGACTGGAACTTACATGGTCTGCAGCTTGTTCCGTCAAGAGAACAGCAAGAAGTTCTGAAGAACTCGGTCTGCTTGCACAACGGAGCAGAACAAAGCGATCTCTGCACTTGTGAAAAAACTTGCTGAAAAGCTCTGAGGGCCAAGAAACAAACCAAACTAGCCTACTCCTCCGGCTCACCACAAAGGGGATATAACTACTTATTTGGAGCTAGTAAAAGAGATTAAGTGTACAAGGAAACATAACGCTTAAAAAGCTCTTACTCACAGATTCCACCATGCATTCGGTGCAGGAGAACATGGCACCCACAATGGCAAAGTTCTTCGCGTAGGATATGCCTCGCTGCCCCATGTCTTTCAGAACCTCTTTTGCGGTTGGCGTGCGATACGGATCCTTGGGATCAAACCCAACGTTGGTGTCGATGCCAGCTGTGAAGACACCAAATGCGCCTCCCAGAACGAAGCCTGTCAAATACCAAAAAAAAGAAAAAAAAGTAAAGGAATCCTGGATGCAAACAGCACATTCCCCCAGCACCTCTGCTCCTGCTGCCTGTCGGTGCTGCAGCGTGGACGGGGCAGCGCAACAGCACAAATGGGCTCTCTCAGTACTGTTGCCATCACCCTCCTCCTGATGGCCCGTGCTGTGCTGAAGAAAGGCTGAGAATCACCCCAGAGTGGTTTAGAGTGGAAATGACCACAAGGCCACCCAGTCCAACCCCCTGCGATGAGCAGGGACACCTTCAACTCAGCCAGATTGCTCAGAGCCCCATCCAGCCTTGAGGGTTTCCAGGGATGGATCATCTACCACCTTTCTGGACAAACTGCACGAGTGCCTCATCACCCTCAGTGAATAAAGTTTCTTCCTAATATCTAGTCTAAACCTCTCTCTTAGTGTTAAACACATTACTCCTTGTCCTGTTGCTACAGGCCCGGCTAGAAAGCTTTTCCCCATCTTTCTTATGAGCCTCATTGAAGCACTGAAAGGCGATCAGGTCTTGCCGGAGCCTCCTCTTCTCAGTGAATAAAATTTCTTCCTAATATCTAGTCTGAAACTCTCGTCTTACAGTTTAATACCACTACCCCTCGTCCTGTTGCTACAGGCCCTGTTAGAAAGCTTCTCCCTGTCTTTCCTATCAGCCTCCTTTAAGCACCGGGAGGCAATAAGGTCTCCCCGCAGCCTCCTCAAGCTGAGCCACCCCAGCTCTCGCAGCCTCTCTTCCCAGGAGAGGTCCTCAAGGCCTTTAAGCCTTGGCGAGGAGGGGAGGGAGGAGGAGATCCTCCCCAGGCCCAGAACGGGGCTCGGAGGGAGGGAAATTGGATCCCCCCCCCCCGGTCCCCGCCGCACCCCCTACGNATGCAAACAGCACATTCCCCCAGCACCTCTGCTCCTGCTGCCTGTCGGTGCTGCAGCGTGGACGGGGCAGCGCAACAGCACAAATGGGCTCTCTCAGTACTGTTGCCATCACCCTCCTCCTGATGGCCCGTGCTGTGCTGAAGAAAGGCTGAGAATCACCCCAGAGTGGTTTAGAGTGGAAAGGACCACAAAGGCCACCCAGTCCAACCCCCTGCGATGAGCAGGGACACCTTCAACTCAGCCAGATTGCTCAGAGCCCCATCCAGCCTTGAAGGTTTCCAGGGATGGATCATCTACCACCTTTCTGGACAAACTGCACGAGTGCCTCATCACCCTCAGTGAATAAAGTTTCTTCCTAATATCTAGTCTAAACCTCTCTCTTAGTGTTAAACACATTACTCCTTGTCCTGTTGCTACAGGCCCGGCTAGAAAGCTTTTCCCCATCTTTCTTATGAGCCTCATTGAAGCACTGAAAGGCGATCAGGTCTTGCCGGAGCCTCCTCTTCTCAGTGAATAAAATTTCTTCCTAATATCTAGTCTGAAACTCTCCTCTTACAGTTTAATACCACTACCCCTCGTCCTGTTGCTACAGGCCCTGTTAGAAAGCTTCTCCCTGTCTTTCCTATCAGCCTCCTTTAAGTACCGGGAGGCAATAAGGTCTCCCCGCAGCCTCCTCAAGCTGAGCCACCCCAGCTCTTGCAGCCTCTCTTCCCAGGAGAGGCCCTCAAGGCCTTTAAGCCTTGGTGAGGAGAGGAGGGAGGCAGAGATTCCCCCCCCCAGGCCCAGAAGGGGGATCGGAGGGAGGGAAGTTGGACCCCCTGCCCGGTCCCCGCCGCACCCCCTACGCAGGCCAGCGCCGCTTTGAAGGCGCAGCTCTCCATGGCGCGCTCCACCGCCTTCTGCTCCTCGCTCTTGGGCGGGCTGGGGATGCCCCCGAGCGCGCCGGGGTCCCATGCCCGGGGCTGCCGCCGCTCGCCCACCAGGTGCTGAAGCAGG
This sequence comes from Piaya cayana, assembly GCA_013389865.1. NCBI lineage: Eukaryota > Metazoa > Chordata > Aves > Cuculiformes > Coccyzidae > Piaya > Piaya cayana. The sequence continues at coordinate 33,338 of WAAB01006898.1, forward strand.
AGGCTGTACTGCAGCGGCGGCCCGGGCGGCGGCGCGGCGGCCATGGCGGCACCCGGCACCTCCAGCGCCGGTACCGCGGCTCCCAGCAGCCTCCGCGGCGCGCGGGGGGTTGTGGGCATCGTAGTTCCGCTGCCGCAAGTCGCCGCCTTAGCATCCGCGCTGCGAACTACAAATCCCATCGGGCCCGCGGCGCTCCAAGGGCTTATGGGTGTTGTAGTTCTGCCGAGGCAAGCCGCTGCTTTAATACCCCGTTGAGAACTACAATTCCCATTGGGCTCCGCGGCGCGCGGGGCTTTATGGGCTCTGTAGTTCCGTTGTGGGAAGCCGCTGCCCTAGCACTCTCGCTGAGAACTACGAATTCCTCCAGTACTACCCGTGTAGAGAAATACTAATTCTGTCAAGCTCCGCGGCCCTCGGGGGTTTATGGGCGTGCAGAGAACTACAAATCCCCGTGCAGAGGGCTACAACTCCCTTCATGCCCCGCAGCGCGAGAGAGAAATGATTGGACTCGATGATCCGGTGGGTCTTTTCCAACCTGCTGATTCTATGATTCTATAATTTACGGGTGTTGTGGTTCTGCTGAGGTAACGCTTTACTAGCTTTTGAGCGGAGAACTACAATTCCCATCGGGCTCGGCGGCGCGCGAGGCTTTCTGGGCGTTGTAGTTCCGCTGTGGGAAGACGCCGCCTTCAGCGCCCCGGTTGAGAACTACAACTCCCGGCATGCGCTGCGTCGCTGTACCCCCACGTGACCGGCGCGGACTACATTACCCGGCGCGCCGCGCGGCAGCCCCCTGGTGGCCGGCGTGGCCGCTGCAGGCGAGGTGACAGCCGGGCTGCGGGAGCATCCTCGGGGGCGGCGGCAGGTGAGCGCGGGCTGCGGGGGGGCGGCCTCGGCCGGGCTCGGGGTGCGGCGCTGCAGTGCGGGACAGGCCCCTCTGCCCCGGCTGGGGCGCGGGAGCGGGTGGGAGGGCAAGAGGGGGCAACAGGTCCGGCCCCTCGGGGGTCCCCGGGGGTGCGGGGGCTGAGGGGAGCATAGTCCGCGGGCTTGAGGGGTCCCTGGGGATGAGGGTGGGGGGCACTGGGGCTGGTGGGTGTCTCTGTGTCCGTGTGTCCCCTCCTGGGGCTGAGGGGTGTGTGTGTCCCCTCTTGGGGCTGAGGGGGGTGTGTGTGCGTGCCCTCTTGGGGCTGAGGGGGGTGTGTGTCCCCTCTTGGGGCTGAAGGGGCAGTTGTCTATGCGTCTCCTCCTGGGGCTCTGGGGAGAGTGTCTGTGTGTCCCCTCCAGGGGCTGAGGGTGCCCCTCGGTGAGTGTTTGGGGACTTAAGGCCCTCGCCAGAGGCTGAGAGGGTCCCCTGGGGCTGAGACTGTGGGTGCTGAGGGTGCTGAGGCTGGGGGTGCCCCCCCAGGGGCTGAGAGCATCCTTTGAGGGGCTAAAGGTGCCTTTGGTTTGAGCATGAAGGGGCTGCAGAGCAGGAACCCCCCAGCCTTTGGCATCACGGCACCTCAGAGCAGGCATCTCTGCTCTCCCATATTTTCCACATGCGATCTGAAAAACCCTAGGGGGTCAGGCCACCTCCTGCAGCCCTTCAGAGGAGGAGCAGGCTGTCTCTGCCTCTTCAGGACCCGCGTATCCCCAAAAGGCTTGGGGAATAACCCAAATCTGTCGTTCCATCGCAAAACGCAGGCTTAGCTTGCATCACGTAGAACCCCTGGCTCTGGGACGCTCGTTCTCTTTGCTAACAAGGTGAGGAGCGTTGCTTCAACCTGGGTGAACAAGGTGCTGTGAACATCCAAAACCTTCTGTGTGCTCTCCTTTTGTTTAGCTTGTTTTACTGTCTTGTTTGTGTGGATTAGAACCGGTTTTCTGCTCAGCTCGGCATAAGCGAAGACAGGAACGCCTTAAAAAAAATTGCTTTCTGGACCTCTTATTTGATATTTTTCTATTTTAAAAGTTACCCATGGGTGGGTTTTTTTTTCAACTCCTGGTGTTTTTAATGGGATGCTTTGAAGTGGCGCATTTCAAGAAATGAAAATTATTTAAATGATTTAGCAAGCACGAAATTGTCCTGATAACTTGAAACACGACTCTTTAGAGATCCTAAAATGAGAAATTCTATTTCTCTGGGTTTGGGGGGTTTTTTTGATCCTTTGTGCTTTGTCTCGCTGCTGTCTCAGTTTAGGACAGGATAGGTAGGATCAAACAACAATTTCAAATGATGGTTTTACAACCGCGAATATTTCATTATGCGAAGTTCAACAACTTTCCTCTTAAATTCCACTGCCCTCTACTGGCTGGACTAGAAGGGTCCCCTGCCCACTGCTCTCCCCTCTCCACTCTTGTTTTATTCCTTTTTTTCTTCTGTTTGTTGGTTTTCTTTTATTCGTTAAGGTCAGAAACAGTTGGAAAACACGCTCTTAAAATCTACTAAGAGAGCGTCTTTGCAAGGTAGAGAAGGTTCCTAGCAGGATGATCTCCCTGAGGAGCCCTGAACTTTAAATTTCAATCTTCTCCTTGATCCAAAATAGCCTGGTTGGGCTGAGCTTGAAGTCACGCTGCAAAGCCTATTTTCCACCAGAATAAAGGGGAAAAAAAAGATGTGTTTGATTTGGAATGAGAGCACTGAGAGCTGGCGTGTATGGCTGGAATATTTATTTTCTTTTCTACCTTCCTGAGTTTTGGAGAAAACACTGGGTTGCGATTTGTTTGTAAACAGAATATTTTTATAAATAAATTTTGTAAATATATGGAATCTGTATAGGTTTATTTATAAATGTTCTCATGTGAGCATATATCTATTATATATATGTCATATTTAGGTGTTTAAATAGCTTTTCCCTTTTCCCATTCATGCTGTTCTGTGAACGATTTCACAGGCTGGAGTATTTGCATCATCTCATCTGCCTGAACATGAGTGAAATCAGATGGAGGATCAAGGCTCGGAGAGAGAATCTGAGTCCAATGCATCTTTGATAAATAAGTTGTTCCAATGAAACTTTCAGCTTTCTATTTCTGTTTTCTATCCCTTCGTTATTGCAGGCGTGTGTAGCCCAATGCATTTGATCCTCTCCCTTCACCAGGCTCCTATGGTCTGAATGCTGTGCCTGAAATCACACTTTCATCTTGGAGCCGTTGAGTCCAGTTAAGAGCGTAGGTTATTTTTAACCTTCCCTAGTTCCGGATGAAACCTTTTTGTTCCGGTGAGTGCGTCTCTTTCCTGTGCGAGGACAGCATGAGGTGCAGGTGATGGTGAATTCTTCTCCAGCTTGCGATGCTCCGACGTGCTCAGTGTGTGTTTCAGCAGAGGGCAGCACATGGGGATATTAAATAATTGCGTTTCTCTTGACCTTTACAAGTGACTCAGTCTCTCTCCCACACTTGAACATTCTCCAGACAGGACAAACCCTGGAAATAATGGGGGTTTTGTCTGAAATCCTCTCTTCACATATGTGTCTCGGTTGCAGAGCTCATAGGTTTTGAACAGGCTTTGGCTGCCATTTTTAGCATTGCTATTGAAAAAGAAATGAATAAGTTTTCATAGAATAACCCACTGGTTATAATAACCATAGAATGACCCACTGGATCATGGAGTCCAACCATTCCCAGCAGTCACTAACCCATGTCCCTTAGTGCCTCGTCCACCCNGCGTCAACATCCTTCTTGTGGTGAGGGGCCCAGAACTGACCCCAGGATTCGAGGTTTGATCTCACCAGTGCCGAGTCCAGAGGGAGAAGAACCTCCCTGGCCCTGCTGGTCATGCTGTTTCTGATACAAGCCAGTTCATAGCGCTCCATTTTGTTTTCTACCAGTTCCAAAATCTTTTCTCAAGTTATTCAACTGGGTAGGTAGTGGCTGAAGGTGCAAGCTAATCAGAGATTAAATCCATTCTTTTTCAATCAGGTTTACCTGTCTGCACATTTGCCCCTTACCAGCACTGTGACGATCCAGGGGAATGAGAGGAAGAGGGGATAAATTATTGGATATTTTCATGATAAAAGGGAAAGCTTTCAGTCACACCGTGAGCAGAAGACAGTGTGGCTGCTTTGCAGCTGGTCACGTTGCTGACTTTGTGTAGCAGAGAGGTTTCAGTGGCTACAAAAGGAAGCGTGCAGGGGCCTGCTGGGCTCTGACTCTGGCAGCACCGCTTAACGTTTCCATTCTCTGGCCTTCTCATCTATATCTGAAGGCTGATACTTTCCTGCTTCTCATTGTAAATGTAGTAATATTTGTTTGAATGATTTTAGGTTTGAAATGGCATTGGAGAAGTGCCTTGCACAATGCACCTAAATTGAGTGAAGGAAAGTCACTAACTTCTGCACTTCCCTTGGTTTATATGAGTTTAACTAATTAATTTGCTGGACAGTGCAGTAATTTTTTTCTCCTGAGGTAGTGAGGCTTTCTGCGGTGGAGACTAATGTGGCAAGCAGCTAAAGCACTGACACAAGGTTAGATTGTGGGGAGAGGGCAGCTCTAGGGGAGTTAGAACTGAAAAGGCATCCTGACTCACTGAGATTTTTAATTCTTTTTTCTTTAGGTCAACGTAAGACAGGCTGCAGAGAGAGATATATTTCAATAAAAATCTCCTTTTAAGATCAGCAGACTCATTCCTTGTGACTCTGTTTTGTAACTCGGAGAGAAGGAGCAGGATGTGGGTTTTCGAGATGATTGTTTGATCCTGTCTTCTCTTGAACGTTTTAGGTCTCAAAATGCACATCCTTTTTGAAACTCAAGTGGTTGCTTTGCGTTTGCAGCAGTTCAGCAAGTTACTCCTTCCCCTCTTCACCATTTCCCTAATATTGCGCATCCTTTTGTTTTCACCTAGGAAATCTGAGTTGCGCTTGTGTTGTAACTCACGGTCTAAAAAAAGGCGTGTATGAAGTTTCAGGCATCGTCATCTCCCAGGGATTTTAGCTGTTGCTATAGAAGCCTAAATTGTCTTTTGAGAGACCTTTCCAATATAAAGAAGTTGATACTGGGGGAAGTTGTCATGGAAATATGCGGCAAAAAAGAGAAAGGAAATCTCAATGTGGTGACTGTTCATAGGCTTGGCCAAAACCTGGTGAAGTGGCTGCATACCCAGAGATCTGATCCTGCAGATCCATTACATTCCAGTGGGCTGGGACTAGAACCTAAAGAAATTTACTATTTAACGTTTATATCAGCAACTCATCGAGCTTTATGTTTCTCTGAATTCAAGTTTCCTTGCACAATAATGTCTAAAAAGCAGCGTGATGCTATTCCTCGAGCTACCCAACCCTCCAGGTAGGGAGACAAGGTCCCTTTGGAGCTGAGCTTGTGGCTGTGTTGTAGCAAACCAGGGCTCATCGGTTCCTTGGTGTTGGGCCACTGGGGTGGGAGCAGAAAAGAACGTTATCTGCAACCACCACTGAGGCTCCTCTGGTGGAAGGAGGCCCCTCCAGGTGACGTTGGCAGGGGAATTTCCATCAATCTGGCTCTGTTGTGGGATGAGCTGTAGCAGAGCTTTTTATTATGCTTCTGGCAATGGCCACTCGGAAAGGATTTATAGAGCTGTCACTGAAATGAGGCTTTCAGAACCAATTTTTAACTGACTAACTAAAAATAGTCTATTCTGCAAGCTTCAGTGCCATTTCGGATCTGAACAGAAGGAGCCTTTTGTGTCTCACTGAGCGGCGGTGTACACAGCTCGCTCTTCATAAATTTCATGTCCACTTATACCAACGCTCAGCCTGGCTGGCTCCCTGGTTTCAAGCTTTTTGTGTCTGTCACTAAGACCTCCTGATATCTAATAGAAGCGATTGAGCGAGCTGCCTTTAAATATCTATTACTGGTGTCACCATGGTAACTGCTGTAAGAGTTTTCTTGCTGGTAGGTTTCCAGCTCCCCCAGATAGAACAGGGCAAAACGCTTAGGCTGTTGTTTTCATGGTTTCAGTGAGATCACACGCGATATCAAAGAAGAAAAACTAACATATTTCTTCTTTTTAATAACAGTGAATATTAATAGTCATGAAGGAGTCAGATCAGAGGACAGGGACAGACGGAGCTTTCCCTGGAGCGCACACCTTCACCTGTGGGAACCAGGAAAATGTGGCTTTCCTCGACTGAGCCAACACTTGGCCTTTCTTTTGACACTGTCAGCAAGTGAGCTAATTAATCCTAGAGAAGGATGCAAAATCGTGATATTCCACTTGCTACAGGAGCAGGCCATGTTGCTAAGTGATTCAGTCTGGAATAGAAGAAAATTGAGCTGGCCAGTGTGTTCTCTCCTCGTTTTTCTGTATTCCTAAACTGAGACTTTTGGGCTCTTGGCCTTCAGCTGCTGTGTACCAGGCTAGCAGAGTTAGTTGGGCAATATCCAGAGCGACATTCCTGCTGTCCAGGATTTCCCAGTCTTCCTCCTCTCCTTTCTCCCATCTGCTTTCTTTCCCGAGTTTCTGTTGCTTGGTCAGTCCATCCTCTCCTGCTCTGCAAGGGCTGTAGTTTCTACAGGCTTCTCCATGCAACAGGTTCACTAATGTCCCTCAGCCCCCCTCAGGGGGTTGGTTTGCTTTCATTTATTTATGGCAAATAGGTCACAAACTCCATAGGATACTTCTTTTTCGTGCAATCTGTTCTCTTGCTTCATTACCCTCCTATTTTAGTATCTGCTGGAGATTTGAAATTATCACTTGCTTTTATAGAAGCTTGGAAAACCGAGCACTACTGGTTTTGGCATTTAAGCTCTATACCTTTTGGTGAGAGAGGATTCTGTTCGTGTCCAGGCTGTTCAGTGTAGCTGTTCTGACAAGAAAATAGGAGGCTGAGCTTATGGACCTTGAGGAGAGTGTGTTGTTTGTGTTGTGTGGACAACTGAGGTGACACAACCGGAGTGAGTGATGCTCTTCAGCTCTGGTGGCAAGAGTCTCGCTTGTCTGGAGGGACCAGAGTTCATGCTGATGAAGAAATGATGTTTGTCCTCGCTGGCAGCATGATCCATGTATCGAGATCTTTTCTTGCTGACCTTAAAAACGCTCTCAATTCATTTTCGTCATAAAGTTTGTGTGGCAAACTTGGACCAAGGTTTTAAAAACTGAAGTAGTTGCTTGCTGACCAAGAAATCAAGGAAGTAATTTTCTCAAGAAATCTTGAAAGCAGAACCTGGATCTTAAGAGTGGAATTTGCTTGCGTTGTACTACTGTGTGTTTCTTAATAGTTTTTCTGTAAAACTGTGGTTAATGCTGGGAGGATCTCAGTGTTCAGAGACTTAAAATTTCAGTGACGTGGGTAGATGTCTCAAGTGCACTAAATTGATTTAAAAGTTTAAGCAGCAGCAAACGTGTTTGTTCATACCAGCTGTCTAGAAGCAAGGAATTGCTGAACTGTAGGTTAGATTTTTTTCCTTTTTCCTGCATTTGATTAGGTCACAAAGCCACATTTTTATGCACCGAGTCTGGGTGACAGGAGCTAAACATCAAGGGACACTAAATCCCTACCAACTCATGATATTTCATCAATAATTTAGATGCCTTTTGTTTCCCTACTTATGAAATGGATCAAAATGACTGATTGGCTGTTATGATGAGCTGATTTTGTTAAAGTAGACAGTAAAACATGCAGAGTGTTGAGGACAAGGCACAAAGTCTAATATATGCATATATGGGAAGTCAAACCTTACTGATAGCTGTTTCTTGAATTCTGATCTAAATTAGAGGGCTTGTTTGTCCCCTGGGATTTGGACTCTTTGTGCTTCATCGGTTTTCCCTGTTCATTTGTCCTAGTTTAGTTTCTGCTGGGCTTCCCGTGCCGTGCTCTGTATGACCAGGCGTGCCCTGCAGTTCTGCTCCCGTTCGGGGCTGTCAGCAGTTCCAGCACGAGTCCCTCTGAAACAAAGCCCACACCTCGGGTCTTTTATTAGCATCACCCTGAAACGCACCAAAAAGTTCAAAGCAGTGGGGTATTCCTACGCCATCCCATCGAGGTTTTTTTTAATTCTAAGGCAGCCTCCAGCACAAATCTTCTCCAGTCATTAATCTCCCTCCTTTGTTAGTGATCAGCAGAAAAATGTTATGAACTGATTTTCTGCTTAAGGCTCCCTAGTGTTTCTCATGGATACCCGTTGTAATCTCTCTCCCGTTAGGTGATAAAGTGCAAGCTTTTCCAGTATGTGTGATTCCTCTCAGGTGGTAAGAAAAGGGAGCCAGTAGGGTTGTGCAGTGTTTTGCCCTGTGTAGGCAGTTAAAAACTTGCTGTGCTATTTGCATATGGTAATTCTCAATGAATGGCATGTTATAACCTCTATATCAGAAAAGTAAGAGTGAGGAATAATAGAATGGAAATCACAGAATCACTGGGTTGGAAGAGACCCATCAGATCATCGAGTCCAACCATTCCCATCAGTCACTAAACCATGTCCCTCAGCACCTCGTCTACTCGTGCCTTAAACACCTCCAGGGAAGGC
>WAAB01006898.1:41873-64201 GCA_013389865.1 Piaya cayana
CAAGCCAAGATGCCATTGGCCTTCTTGGCCACCTGGGCACACTGCTGGCTCATGTTCAGTCGTACCTTTCCACTAAGTCTTTCATTTGGTCATTTAAATACAAAAAGTAAAAAAGAACATGGGAAATCTTATAGGGAAGAGTAGTGAGTATTGCCTTTTTCACGGATATAGAGTTATCTGCATTTTGAATAGATGGGTGGCTGCAGGAAAGCTCTCCTTGTTTTTTTTTTACTGTGTCCCTGGTGCCTAAGAAAGCGCAGACATTTGAAAGTTGCAGAGAAAAAAAACCAAACTTTGGATAAATATGTGTGACAGTAATCAGAGACTTTCATTTCAAATATATGAAATGCAACGAACATTCCTTTACCGCACAGATTTCCTTCCCCATTTTGCCTTTTTCTGTGGGGTAGCTTTGCTTTGCTAGATCGACGCCTGTTAACTCTTCAGCGTTCTCGTCGGAAATGACAGAAATGCCGAAAAATGTTGGCGCCTCTTCCAAGCTCTGACTTTTGAAATAGGCAGTTTCCTAATTCTATTTTTGACTGACTCAGTGGCTGTTCCCTTGGAAATGTTCAAGTTGTTGTCTGGTCTTCTGCAGTTTTGGCAACAGGCACCAGAGGAAGCTGGTTTTCTTGTCTTTTATAGCACTCGATGTTCCATAAAACACATCTGCCTTATCCCAGGTCTAATGATTCTTGTATCTTCCAGCAACAAATATTTTCTCTAGTTGCAGGTCAGAGCTGGCAGCCGTGCCACAGGCTGAGCTTCTCAGCTATGAGTTGGAACATGGAACTGTCTAATAGTCTCTTAAGAACAGGGAGAAAAAAATATCAGTTCTCCAGACCAGCACACACAGTTTTCTTGTGCTGGTGGAGCCTTTTTGGCAGCAGTTCCAGGAGTTCGCTCTTCACATCCTCCCATTTGTTCAGCGTCATCTCGTTAACCAAACAGCAGTTGTTTTTGTGAAAATGGAAAGTGGTGGCTCATAATTCATTCTGCAAGTGTCCACTCGCTGCTTGAACTCCCAACGTCGGTAGTGGAACGTGGAAAATCGAGAGATTTGTATCAGTTCTGTACAAAGAGGAAGAAAGCACGGAGTAAATGCTGTCCCAAAGCCATGGCCCGACTCCACTAATCCCCACTGTCTGCCACAGACCTTCCTTTGTAATTACTGCTGGTTTTAGAACTCCAGACAGTGCGTTCCAAGCCTTATAGGCGAATTAGAGACCTGCTTTAAAAAGACATTGTTATTGACATAATAGCTTTGTTTATGGAATTTCTCTCCTTTGAAATTAAGCTTGTTCCACGCACAGAAGCATTTAAGTACAGCGTAAATATCTGTAAACGCAAAGATATTTCCAATCACGCTCTTTGTGTGAGCCTTTCTTGTTTCCACACTCTTTCTGTGCGTTTGCTTCTCAAACGAGCTATGCCACTAGAAATTTTCCCCTTTACCTGTCCCATTAGTTTGTGTCTCATCCATATTACCTCCTGTAAAACTGCACAGACAATGCAGCTCGTTCCTTGAATACTGTGTGCAGTTATGGACCCCTCACCACAAGAAGGATGTTGAGACTCTGGAGCGAGTCCAGAGAAGAGTGACAAGGCTGGGGAAGGGGCTGGAGAACAAGAGGAACAGCTGAGAGAGCTGGGGGTGTTTAGCCTGGAGAAGAGGAGGCTGAGGGGACACCTCATTGCTCTCTCCAACTACCTGAAGGGAGGTTGTGGAGAGGAGGGANGAATTCCTCAAATTCAGTATTTTAAAGGTGTATGGATTAGCATGCTTTGGTCATATTCTACCTTGTTGCAGAGGCGTGGGAGCTGGTGGATTGAGCAGCATGCAGGCAATCTGCTTGCTGTTATTTTGTCTGTCAACCAAATTTCCCAGCTGGGTGAGAACCTGGCAGAGTCTTTAAAAAAAGTTTATAACACTGCTTGAAATTGTTTTCTCATCCTGGCTGGGTGAAAGTAATTATGGTTAAGGCACTGGACAGGCCACAGGCTTTCTTTATGACCATGGCCAACTCATTCTAGCTGTCTGGTTTTGGGCTCTTTGTTCATTACACAGGCAATTTTTCAGTTTGGAAGGCTTTTGTGCCGATTAATTCTTTGGTCTAAGTAAAGAGATCAGATAATTATAGCAATAAGCGTTACCGGAAGCCTCTAAATAACAAAAGTGTGCTGTCTGGTCTTGTTGGGTTTGGGGAAATTTTACACCACGCTTCCAGCTCGTCGACCAAAGCTGCAGCGTGTAAATGCTGTGACTGTCTCCTCATGCCCAAGCATTTTTCATTTTTAGGTTTCGTTCAAGCTGTATTTATCAAAAGAAAAAGATCCTTGCAAATGACATGTAGTAGCTCATCTCCTCTCCCCACTCTCCTCATTTAATTCTGTATTTCTCTTGGCTGAAGGATAGCTCAAGAGGTTTTCCTAACAGTGCTGCTGTCCCACTCAGCCCACAGGAACTTGCCAGCGGTGGCAAAGACAGTTCAAAAAGTCTGTTTTCTACAGAAAAAGATGCTTTTCAGCAAGGTATTGCAGCTGATGTTCCTCCTATGTAGAAGCTTAGAGTCCAGGGACCTTGCAGTCCTTTGCTTCCAAGTCGGTATTTTTCAGCTGTATCTGTTGGGTTTTGAAGGTCATCCATAATCAAAGCAGGAGCGACTTGCAGTCCCTCTGCTGGGCACCTACGTGACCTTATTGCCTGTGCGTGTATCACAGAATGTAGAGTCACTTCCTTGGGGAGGAGAAATACAGCTCACGTAGATCACAGTATCTACAAGAACTGTGTTAGTATGAGTGACAGAAGGTCCTGCCTTCTGTGAATAGTCTCAAGAACTTCAAACTTTAGATGTACAAAAATACAGAATGGCTAAGCTCTACCTGTGATCACACAGCCTGTCTTGAGGTACTGAAGAAAGTGGATAGAAAGGTTGGTGCTGCGGNATACTGAAGAAAGTGGCAAAGAAGGTTGGATAGAAAGGTTGGTGCTGCGGATGCTGGTGAACTTTGAACAGCACTTGGCTGGATGATTGTTTAGGGACATACAACTATTAATTTACACTTGAGACCTGCCAAGCACAGACCATTATCACATCCTAACTGAAGTCATCTTCTTGTTCTGGTGTTTTAAGATCTGAAGGCAAGAGTTTCCCCACTCTTAAGAATATAATGAGAAAGCTGGATCCCAAATCCAAACCTTCAGAAGGGATTCAGCTTGTATTCCGTCTGTGTCTTATGGTTTGGTCACACTGTGCTAACAGTAATGGTGCCAACACTGAATGGAAACCTCGATTTACTGTTGGCATAACATTAGCTTCCTTTAAGCCCCTTTGGCACGCAAGTGAGGCATTCCAGAGGGTGCAGGAAGGTTGAATTATTTAGATGCACCAACTCTTTTGAGGCTCATATTGTATTAATAAATCTTCCCTATCTCTCTGTTGTGAAATTGGTACCGTAGCATCAACATTGCTTATATACAAGGTTCACACTGCTGGGAGAGGATCCTTCTCTGCAGTTCAGCAGAGAATTCCTGATCTGTAGTCACAGTCTGAATGGCTTAGGTCAGAGACATCTGAGTGAACAGCCCCCTCTGCAGAGTCAAACAAAAAGCCCAGTTCTAAACAGCTCACATCTCGTTTGAAATCTAGATTTGAGTTTGACCTCTGTTTCCTCTACTTGATACTATCTTTGCCTGCTTTAATGCCGTTAAGACCTCTGGCCTTTTCCTTCCCATTTTCAGACACTAAATTCTCTTCAGAAGGCTTAAGAAAAAGGAACATTCTTGACCATTGCTCGCTTTCTCATCCCTTATTTGCTCTCTTATAAATAAAGAACAGATCAACACCACTTCTTCTTGGACAGCTCAAGAAAAGTCACTCAGGACTGACTCCAGTTACTTCTTGCATAAATGCCTCTGTCTTAATTTTGTTCCCTCCCTGCACACAAACTTTTCCAGCTTTTTGAAGCAACGACGGAGGCAAGGAAGATGTCATAAGGTGTCCTGGCTGGGATTGCTGGCTCTCTGGGGCCAAGATTATTAGCGTGGAATATAAAAGCTTCTGAATCCTTCTGTGGTTTACTCTGAAAAAAATGCCTTCTTTCTGTGGTGACCTCCTTGCCCTTCCAGCATTGTACTTGTTTGTACTTGATTGGATCACGCAGGCTGGTCTGGGTTTTATGCTCTCTGCCCTGCGTCCAGCTCTGTTGTTGGGGATGACAGGAGACTGAAAGAAACTCTTCATCTGCTTTACGGATTGAAGCACCTCGGTGGTTTGGAGGTGGGATACGAATGCCTTTCTTGCATAAATCCTCCTTGCTTTGATGAAAATATAATATTTCTCATTCCCCTGAGTAAGCAAGTGTGCATATGTGTGTGCGTGCTGAATGCCAAAGCACTGGTGAAGCCAGCTTGCTTCCGTATGTGAATCATTTCTCAAGCAGCTCTCTGTGTCTCGCTGCAATGTGGTTTTCCTCTCAGGGAAGCACTCAAGCCCTGAATTTTCAGTCTGGCTTGCACATGCTGCTAGGAGCTAGTGGGGGACAGTTTTCTTTCTAATGCAGAGAAGAGAACGCGCTTTTACTGTAAGTATTTGAATATCTCTTATTTTTTAAGGTGGGAACTCTATGATCTCTAGAAGGGTTCTAGGATCAGTAATGTGTTCTTAGAGTGAATGAACCTGCTTTGCTGGAGACGTTTTCTCATAGTATCTCACTCTAAAACTAAACTGCACAAACCAAAATATTGACAGTGCAAACAATTCTACATTAGCTAAAAATGGGCTGGAGGTGGTCTAAAAGCCATTACAGCAACCATAAAAAACCTTCATATGAGACTATGAGAGCTGTCTACTGTATTTCTTCAGCTCAGCTGCATCGATTTAGTGACAGGTTGAAGCTCTTTCTGTGCCTGTTTCTGCTTTCTTCTTTGGCAATTAAAGGTGGTGTTCCCCCAGTTAAATGAAGCAGGAGCAGGGTAGTCTTTCCTCTGCTCCGGTCAAGAAAGGAAGAAGCTGCTAAACAAATAGGTTTGGCAGTTAGGGTGTCTGCAGGGGATCAGCACGCCAGGCAGGGGGACCCTCTTCGAGTACTGCAGCACAGAGCTGTTCAGGTTCTCAGCAGAACCCTTTAATTGTAACACTTTAACAGTTGTCTTTACAATTGTACTGTGGACTGAAGCTTGATCGTGATGACAATAGTAATAATCATAGTATTTATAGAGGATGTAATCCAGCAAAGCTGTAGAGATGTTAATTAAGTCCTGTATGTGTAGCAGTAAAAAAAATTGCTGGTAGAACTGGTTTGAAAACAGGCATTATCTACCCTTTTCTCTTGTACAGTCTGAGTTCTTCTAGATGTCCCCTACTAATCCCTTGTGTCTCACCTCGAGAAGGGACTCCTCCTCATGTTCTACCCTTTCTAAATTATACAAGTGATCTCTGTAACCTCAGCAGGAGAGAGGGTATTTGATTTGCTGAAATGTGATGCTCTTTGCACATTTGACAGGTAACTAACACAAGAATACCTCACCTTGATATACGCGTGTTTGTACTCACCCTCCCCTCTTTAGTCCTGCTCTAAACCAATTTAATTTCATTATGTAGCCTGCCAAGGTGAGTCTTTCAGTTCCTCAGTGGTCCTCTAAGTAGCAGTTGTAAACCGTTCACACTGCTGCGTAAATGTGTTCTGTTCCTGTTCAGTATGAGTGTTTTTAAAATGCAGAAGTCCTCTAGTTTCTCCTGTAGTTTTGGACTCCTCATCTTTGCAAAGAACTCTCAGTTAGGAGCTCTCACTGTCACTCATAAACACTGGGAAGTTCCCAGTTTATTAACTCTAAGTGGTCTATTCTGCAGTTTAATGGAGGATAAATGTCTCCTTCAGGGACAGCTTCCAGCTGTCAATTATTTCTCTGCATTGTGATGGATAGAAAATGGGAGGCAGGGAAATGTGCCAGCATACAACAATCTGTGGGGCTGCTCTCTTGTGCACTGGGTGACAGATGTTGATTTATCTTTTTTTTTACTTTTTTCCTCTGGGGCTCCTTTCCCAGGCACATGAATGAGCATGTATCATAAATATGCTATTTAGTGTACGATTATGATCCCGTTTTTCTAACTGGAAGAACTAAGGCATAGGAAGATTACATGGCTGAGGTGGTACAGTAAGTCTCTGCTGGAGCTGAGGATACCAGGCTAGTGTAAGTGACTGCGATATCATCCCTCTGTGCTTTGAGGAGACAAGGAACCTGCCAGTCTGTGTGCTTGTACCAGGCGGGATTGCCATGTAACCACACGCTGTGCATCGCTGCCGTTCCTAAAGGCATAATCGCTCCTTCTCTTTCTTGTAGTTGCATCTACCCTCTATGCTACCGAAAAAATGTAATGGCAGGTAATTATCAGGCAAACCACTTATAATTATTCTTAATTTCTTTAGCCATTATATAGCTCTTGCTCTATCTAAAATGAACCCTTCTTTCTTCTCGCGGGCTGGCAAAACATGAAGTGTTAACAGTGTGTGTCACTTGCTTTGTGCTGTGTTCGCTGGGACAGTAGTTCAAAGAGGCTGGATTAATGAGCAGTAGCTACCTTGAAATGGTTCTAAACCATTTTGTTCTCAACCTGTAATATACTGAACATAAATTAAACTCATCTATTCAGGGCAGCGTCATAGCGGGGAAAGCGCAGAGTAACCTAATTCTATGTGATTATAACGTGATTGTAACTTAAAAAAAAGGAAGTTTGGAATCAATCCATCATTTTTACCTTTCCTGAATCTTTGCTTTGACTTAAGTCTCTAAGGAGCGAATGGCAGCACTATGAACTGATAAACTTTCCCTGCTTATTGTCATACATTGAAGTATAGAATCATAGAATCATAGAATCACAAGGTTGGAAAAGACCCATCGGATCATCAAGTCCAACCATTCCCATCAATCACTAAACCATGTCCCTCAGCACCTTGTCCACCCGTCCCTTAAACCCCTCCAGGGAAGGTGACTCAACCCCCTCCCTGGACAGCCTGTTCCAGTGCCCAATGACCCTTTTGCTGAATTTTTTTTTCCTAATATTCAACCTGAACCTCCCTTGGAATGCAGTTGGTGGGAGGTTTTTACCCAGAGGTGGCTACAAACATGCCCACAGAGCTCCTCTATCCCTCCTTAATGAGGGGGCTGCAACTTATAAAATTGAATTGTCAAATTCTGTAGTGCAGAATCGCTTCCTAGACATAGTTTTGATGCATCTTGATAAAATTCAGAATTTATTGCATAATCTCTGTGTGCGCATTCCACCACTACATGCTTTCTCCTGCTATGAGAGTATGCTGGCTCTGCATGCATGCATGTTGTCACCGTACCCTTCTGGTTATGTTTTTTCCTTGTGTGCACCCATCAGTAACGTGATGAACATGATTCAGAATCACCACATTTAAGTCTCCATCACTGCCCTGGAGTTAGTGAAAGATTATATTGTTTTTTGTCTTTTCAACCTTACCAAGGCAATGAATCTGCTTAAACCGGAGTAACACAGAGGATTGTTTGCTGATAGCCAGCAAACAGCTGGGCTTCTTCAGGAGTCACGTTGTCCAACTGGTAGTGGCCACTGTCCTTCTGGAGAGCTGATGAGCAGAAAATTACAGATCGGTTTGGATTCTGTTTCCTTATCCCCATGCGGTTTATAAGATCATGGGTCACAGGGGGGTAGCACAGTTTCTCTTCCGAGATGTGCAGTGGTGACTGGTTAGATAATCAATGTGAGGAAGGAGGGGGAGGAGATAGAGTATCAATGTACAAACAACATAATTTAAATTACAGGTGGAGCATGTTCCCAGACATTTCAAAGTAGAACTTTGGCTTGATTTTTTTAAGCATCAGTCACTGTGCTGGATGGATTCGTGTATTTTAGCTAGAGAAGTAGCAAAACTATCTTTTTTTTTTCACATCGAACAAGGACAAGAGGAATGCAGCTAAATAATTCCTTTGCTCTTATGCACACATGAGGATTTTGTTGTAACATCTGCATTTTTTTTTTTCATGGAATCAAACTAAGAATAAAAGACAAAGCAAAAACTCCAGGGAGAACTTCTGCAGAGAAGGGTGGGCAGAAGATTTTGCGCTGCTCTCATCTGTCCATGCCTGGAAAAGTCATCAGAGACCCTAGCAGCTGCTGTGGGAAGAGGATTTTCTTTTGAGCAATGTTGAGACATGGAGTTTTGCAGTTGCTGGCCTGGGTTCTAGCAGACTTGAGTGCTTTGCAAGCTCAGTTGATGGCCAGAAAGTCATCATTTGTGTCTGGTTGGAACTGTCCTCTCCTAGGCCATTACTGCTGTTTATGCATCCTTGTAACCTTGATATATTTATATACTACTAATAAGCATCAATTTTAGAGAATGATGGGGAACACACTAAGGAAATAAGCAGGAAACACCTTGAACAAGACCAAAACGTGAGATATTGCCTCTTAGCACTGTAACTGCATGTAAAGCAAACTTGTCTTTGGGAGATCTGAGGAAGTTTCCAATGCCTGTACGGTTCTGTCTGGTGCTATGAAGGGAAGGGAAAGAAACTGGCTCTGCAGTAATTGCTTGTGCTGCGAAGGAAGGGAGCCACGTCCCCTGTAAAGAAGATTCTCATCAAATGCCATATTAAAAGTGCTCTTTTGAGGTTTAAGAGTCCACAACAAGAGCAATTAAACCAAACAAAAACTAAAACCCAAAAGAGTAACTTTCACACGATGATACAATCTTTGGGCAACCTTAGCACAATGAGGGTTTTGCAGATGTGACTCTCAAGCTGTATCGCAGCCACTGAGAGTTAGATCCTGGGACTGGTANAATGCCATATTAAAAGTGCTCTTTTGAGGTTTAAGAGTCCTAAAGAAGAGCAATTAAACCAAACAAAAACTAAAACCCAAAAGAGTAACTTTCACACGATGATACAATCTTTGGGCAACCTTAGCACAATGAGGGTTTTGCAGATGTGACTCTCAAGCTGTATCGCAGCCACTGAGAGTTAGATCCTGGGACTGGTATTTTGTTTTGTCTTTTCTCAAGGATTAGTTGGGTAACCTTGGGCGTGCTTGTGTCTCACTTTCTGTGTACTTGCTTTATATCTAAAATTTATCAACGTTTTTAACTCCTTGCAAAGGCACCAAGTTCTCTCACTGCCTGGTTGTATGTATGTTTTTCTCCACTCTTGGAAGTTAAAAAATAATAATAAAACCACCTTGGCTTGCGGCATGCATAAAACCAGCAGAATTTGCCCTGCTGTAACGTGTAGTCTGGACATGAAAATTTCCAAGTCGTGTCTTGTCTCCAGGTACTTTACCAGCAAAACATGAAAATTCAGCCACAAATGGGATTGGAAAGCAGGTTTGCTGATGCAGACCAGAGGAAGCTGCTGCTCAGTGTTTGGCATCAGGTTTATAACCTGTACTTTTTCTTTGGGCAGCAAAACCAAGATGACCCCTAGAGATGAGATTTTGGGAAATAAGTTGGTCTGGCTTTCTTTGGTTTGAGGTTTTATTTTGTGGGCTGTTAAATCCAATCTCATGGAAGCTAAGCTTTGTACCAACAACAATCCAGCATCTCCACCTGGAGTAATGAAAGAAGTTTGCTCTGAAAAAGACTCTAAAAGCAAGGGAACAGACACTAAAGAAAAGAGATGATGGATGTGTTGGATACAGAAAGACTACACACAGAGCTGAAGGGAGCAGACACCTAAGGAAAGCTGCTAAAGATGACCTAAAGAAAGTAAACAGCTTGTTTTTTAATTATTAGATTGGTTTTATTTCCAAATAGATTTCCATCTGGGCCATCTATCTCCAAGTTATCAGTTACCGTATTGGACTATCGGCTTCCCTGGTTTGTGACCCTGCCTGGATTCCTGATATCTGCTAAGAAATCAAGATGAGTCATTTGGAAGCATCTGCCGAGCCTAAAAATTGTTGTTTAATGTGAATTGATGTGAAAGGCAGAGAAGAGCTCTGTCTTAGCCCAGCTGGCTATCCTGCCATATAGCTGCCTACGTGCTGCTAGAAAATGCTTTACAGTTTACTGAACTTGTTAGATATTTCAGTGTTCCAGTTGATAGTTTGTCTGAAAATAGCAGAGATTGATTAGGTTGGAAGGAAAATAGTATAAGCATGATGCAGTTTTTACATGCTAAAAAAGAAGAAAACATTAGAAAATAGCGCTTTGATTTCACGAGAACATCTAATAAAGGTTCTGGAATAACCTGACCTTTTGATGTAATGAGAAATAACTGAATTACAGGGAAATGGCACTGGGGACTGTGGGTCTTAACCCACTGAAGTCACGATTTCTGCCCTTTGAGAGCCCTGTCTGCAGAGCTGGTACTTCTGGCCTCATTTTTCAGAAATGTTTGGCACTTGCAGGTCTCAGTGAACCCGCCACCTGGTATGTTATTCTCCAGATCTAGTTATGCTTTCTTAATTCTTTTTTTTTTTCATTCATTTTCCCAAAGCAACTTGAATGACTTTGATTTTTTTGACTGTCCTGTTGAATGAATAGTGTTACACAGACATGAACACCAAAACCTACCTTGTGCTTAGTGCTTGGGGTAGAGATAACTTGAGTCTCTGACCCCCCCAACAGAGATTTTCCAATGTAGCTTCGCTTCTGCAGATGCACTGATGGCTTTTACGTACTTAGTAGTGTAGCTGCTAGGTTTCGTGATTGTGAAACAATATTGCTTGTCAGCATTCAAACCTATCTACTCCTTGTAGTTATTCAGAGTAAACCAGCCTGAAATATTCAGCAGAGTATGTTTTCTAGAGGTTTGTTCTACAGGACCAGTGAATTACTCCTTTGATGAATAGCCAAGCCTTAAGATCCAAGAGACCTAGCATTGTTTCTGCCGATGCAGACTGCCTCTGAGAGTTAGGATAAATTCTTAATCCAGTTTTTCAGCCCATAAAATGGGAATAATTCTGTGCTGGTTCTAAAGACTTTCATTAATAATTGTGTGTGGACTGACTAATAACGAAATGTTCACAGTCTTTAATAAAACAGTAACATTTCAAGTTAAATGGACATGTGAACACTGCAGAACTCCTGCCAAAATAGTCCACATCAAAATATTCTGAATACCTTTTAAAAATACCAGTGAGAAGGGATGAACTATACAGCATGGCCTGAATTTTTAAAGGCTCTGACTCTGCCTGCAGGGAATCCTGAGGATTACTGAGAGAAAAAGCTCTGTCAGGACTAGCTTTACATTTTTGCAAACCCTCCGATTATCTCTTTTGTAGCACCTGTTTCAGAAGAGAGGGATGCTCAGACATGGGCACTGTTGAGTGCAGAAGATTATGCAAACCAGCCAACCCCAAAATCCTGCAGTTTGGAAGTGACAGGCAATGGAATTGATTTTGCTGCTCTGAAGCGATGTGTTGTTGGCATGAACCCACATTTAATTCCAAAAGAAACTGCTTCTTATCTTCTTAATGGCTATAAAGTGGAGAGGGGCAGATTTAGACTAACTGTAAGGAGGAATTTCTTTGTGATGAGAGTGGTGAGAGCACTGGAACAGGTTGCCCAGGGAAGCTGTGGCTGCCCCATCCCTGGAGGGGTTCAAGGCCAGGTTGGATGGGGCTTGGAGCAACCTGATCTAGTGGGAGGTGTCCCTGCCCATGGCAGGGGATGGAACTGGATGATCTTTAAGGCCCCTTCCAACCCAAACTATTCTATGATTCAGTTTCTACATGTTTGCAGAGTACAGCTCCAAGCAGGACATGCCACAGGGATTTAATTCTGGCCTGAGTGATCTGCTCTGGCTGATGCCAAACCCAGGCTTTGACTCTTGGGATGACAGCATTCTGTTTGCTTCATAAGGAAAGTGCCCTGTGAAACTATTACAAACTGTGTGTGCTGGTTCTTACAAGGATTAGAGAAACCTCTCTTCTTTGCTCGCGTTTGGTTTCTTCAGTGCTAACTGGCGGCAGCTGTTTTAGATATCTAAGTTAATATTCTGGTTGACAGTTTACTGCTACCTAACTCAACCCATGAGCCATTCCATGATACAGAACTTCTGGGTTTCTCATTGTCCCAACTGACCACAACTTCCGCGAAGGGTTTTTTTGGTTTATTTTCCTGTAATGCAATGACTCAAATTTGGAGGAGAGGAAAAGCTGATGCTGACTCTGAGCATGGATTTCCTGCTCCCATCAAGGGACAACAGAGCCTTGATATTTTTTTTTTAAGTACTTCTGTGTAGTGCTTCTCCCGAAGCCGTACTCCTAATAACTCAAATGCTTTCATTCGTGGGTGGGTGAGACACAACTTCAGATGTGTGTAACCTGACTTTGTTTTTTGAAGTGCATATAAGGCTGGTGGCAAGCATTGGGATCTCACTTCAGAGATCGAAATCTTAATCTCCAGCGCAGGTTCAGGTTAGGCAAATGCATGAGGAGCCTCACCTTCACCTTTTACAAATGCTGGTTCCCATATAAATACACAGAAAACTAATAAACACAGATAAATCCAAACATGCTCTTCTCAATTTTAGTTTCATCTTCTTGGCATAGGAAAATATTATTAAATCCACATGGCACATAATTCAGCAATCATAACGTGAAAAAGCCAGTTTGCCTCAGGCTACCGGCTGGGTTTCTTCAGTTGTGGTTTTTTGTTTGGTTGGGGTTTTGAAGTACCTCGTCCTTTTACTTCTAACATCATGGTCTAATGAGCATATCACTCTAGAGCAACTTAGAATGCCATGGCTGACTCAAAATTAAATACTTGAGGATATCAAGAAAGCATCTGTACAGCTTAAGGCAGGGAAGTATGAGATAGTTATGAAGAAATCCAGAGGGTACAATAAAGCACAAAATGCATGTGCAACCACGGAGTCTACAAACCCCCAAATCTGCATAATTTGGTGATCTAATCAGGAAGCTGGTTTGCATTTGTAGTTGCTTGTTCACCCATATAAATAGTGAAGAGTATGCCCATTAAAAAATAGTTTATTAAATAATGTAAAACACCGAGTCTTGCTAAGGTAGATAATGAACTGTGGGAATATTGCACATTATTATTTGTTGTAGTACAGCTTACATACCTGTCAGTGCTTTAAAAAGGGGGCCAAGTGGTCAGTATAATCATCAACAAGGACCACTCTGCTCTCTCCTTTAATGAGATCAGTTGGTGGCTCCACCCTGTATGTGTTAAGAATTCTATTGGAGCAATGGCCATACTTTAGTAATAATAAGTAACTTTTAAATTTCTTTATTTAGGACGTGACAGATTAAGAGCAGTGGAAGAAGCACACAGCCCCCCTTCCAAGGATAAATAAAGGAAATGTCACTCGCTAGCTTTGTTCTCTGTGGGACAGCAGCAAAGTACTTGACATTCCCTTCTGCTTCTGTGCAGCAAAATGCTCCTTAAATAGACCTGTGTGGCACCTGGAAGGTGCTCTCGGTGTTGAATACAACAGTACAATAAATATATAATATAATAAAGCAAATGACGAGATATTAAACATGACCTAAGCCCTTCGACTGACTCAGCCAGGAAAAAATTATTTGCCATCTCTGACAAAGGGTTCCTGTTGATGTTTGTCCTGGCCCAGCCGTACTCCCGTGTGATGAACAGTGTGTGCTTAGCGTGAGTGCGTTCCCCTTGCTGAGATGTTGGGCTGATCACTGCGGGTCTTTTGGTTACCTGTTTCCACAGACACAAAACAAGTTAGCTTCTGCGCACTTGTTTTGTTAGGCAGCTATGTCCTTGTGTCTATTTTAGAGAATGAAGCTGCAGAAGAGAAATGTTGCTCATACTGAAGTGGGGGAGGAAAGGAGCTATCAGGCAATCTCCCTTCCCTCCCACTCCCAATTCAGCAGACTGGTGGGACTTTAAAAAAAAAAAATCCAGCTAATTATTTTATTCTGCTTCTGGCTTGAATTGGGCAATGGCTTGTGAAAATTTATGTCTTCAGATCTGCAAGAGCTGAGGTAGGTAGTTAATTGGCAGCTGTTTATCTATCAGGAGAAAGAGACTCATTCTTGCTGGCAGATGAAAATTGTTCAGCGATATCCAGAAAAGAGGAATTCACATCTATTTGCTGGTTCCTGGCAGGATTTCTCTCTTGCATAAGCTCATCTCTGAGGAATAGTGGATCTGGATTTTTGTTTGCAAGGAAGCTGATATTTTTCTACAATGTTTTGTAAGCCTTGGTGTAGTAAAACATCTTTTTATCAGTGTGGCAGCATCAACTGCCGCTTCTCTAGAAGGCTTTGATAAATTCAAGATATCGTATTTTCTGTACAGCTGAGGAAACTTGCTTCTCATGTGACTGAAGTGAGTATTATTTCAGCTGAAGATGCTGAATCTAACAGTAAGATAAATAGTTTTCTTTTTATCCCAAGGTTGTCTTAGATTGCTGTGCCTGAAGCTTGCTCTGAGGGATTCTCTAGGCTGAGTTTTTATGTGTATAAGAGAGGGAATAAAGTTTAACATGGCCCTTTCGGCTCTTCAAACTGATGCCAGAGAGCTTTGATGCTCTTTCAGATGATGTAAAGACAGTTTGTTTTTTGTATGTGTGTCTATATAAATATATATGGGTTTGTTTGGTTTTTTTAGGATCTATAGACAGAGTTATTTGGAAAGAAAATGAAGAGCACTGCTAGGCCTTGGAGTGCCGTGCCAAAGCAAGGGAGTCATGGAGTTGACAGAGGAAGATCGCTTTCCACCACCTCAACGGGAATGAAGACATCCAAGTCCTCGACTTCACTTGCCTTTGAATCTCGTCTGAGCAAGGTACTGACCAGCAGGGACTGTTGCAAGCATTATAGCTTTGTTCTGGGTTAACGATTTGGTTTACTCCTGGAATATTACTACACCCTGAGCCTTGGAGTGGGCTCAGCTACTGTATTAAGCATAGGAAGATTATAATTATGTTTTATGTTAGACTAGACTAGTGCACACTTCTGAATACATTTTGCATGTGATGAAGGAGACGCTGGGTCTGTCCAAGGTTCTTTTCTACTGTCTGTGTGAGGGAATGGCCTTAACTTTGAAGACAGAGAAAAATAAATGGCAAATTCTTAGTTCAACTGATTGTTAAAGGAAGTTAAAAGAGATTTATTAATGAAAGAGTTCGTAAAAATCTGTGCCTCGCTTCCTTCAAGGCAAAACATATGAACAAAGATATTACTTACAATGGAACAATGAATCCATTCTTTCTATACAGATGTATTGCAAAAATAGCAGAAACTTCTGTCAAAGGTAATGTTTTTAAGAAAATTGAGTAATACACTTGAAATGCTGCTGCATCTGCACCCATGCAGCCAGCAAACGAAACATCCAAATACAGACCAAAGCAGCAGTGAATGAAAACAGACCATGGGCGTTTTGGTTATCACTGTTTCCAGTAGTAAAGCTTAGTAAGGAATGCATGGCATGGTACAGCATTTAAATCAAGAGGAGATCTAATCTTCATTAATTATCACAGCTTTTCAAGAGAAGGATTTATTAACTTGCTTTGTAAACTCTTAGATGCTCTGAGCATCTTGTCACTAGGATATTTCAGTCCAGTGCTTCAGGCAGGTTATGTTCATTGCTGGAGTATCTGCTGTAGAGGCAAGCAGCTCTGATGAGACCAAAGAGTCTCATCGGGAAATCTGACATGACTGATTACTTTATGGTGTTAAATGGAATTTCTTCCTGATTTCTTCCAGTTCTAACAGAAGAGGCAGAGATGCCTCCCACTGAATCAGGGTGCTCCAAGCCCCATCCAGCCTGGTCTTTAACACATCCAGGGATGGGGCATCTCTGACTTTTTGAATTTTGCGATGGGAATCCTCAAGCTCCTTATCTTTCAGTTGCTCACAACATCTTTGTGTTGCAGCTGAAGAGGGCAAGCAGTGATGACATGCTGACAAAACCAGGGGCGGCCGCAGCGGCTGGAGTCTCGAGGCTGAAGAAGACCATCACCACCGGAGCCATCTCTGAGCTGGCGGAGAGCCGACTGAAGCCCAGCACAGGTAGATACAAAGATGAGACGCGATGCTGGGTTTGCTGAGGACCCGGCTGAGGTTTCCATATAGCCCTGCAGCACAGCTATACGTCACCTGCTATAACGCACAGCCTATAGGGCGAGACCTGTAGCACTGGGGGCTTGCGCTGCATCCCACGGGCTGGGAATCTGCAAGGAGGAGAAGGGAGAAGCCAAGGGCGGCCACGCAGCGGCGCCAGCGGCCCGCGAGCCCCGGGCTGAGGTGGCTGCAACCTGGATGGAGAGCAAGGAGCTTACCGTGCTCTCCCCGGGACAAAGAGCCCCCCCCAGCAGCCCCAGTGCAGCTCCTGCCCCTCGGCTGCGGGGTTGCTGTGCCCTCTCTCACCGGCAGCCCCAGCGGCTGCTTCCCCCCCGCTTTCAAATCCAAGCCCGTTTCCAAGGGCAGCGACAGCATCTGCATACCAAGGGCTCCTGTGCGAGCTTCCCCAGGAGCTCAGCAAACACTTGCTTTTGTCTGCTCCCTGGTGGCATTTCCAAGGGAATGCGAGATCGTATTAAATTTGACCACGACCTCCTTTGTCACAGCCTCTGCAGGGCTCGGCTGTGGAGCAGAACAATGGTGCTGACAAGAAAAGGTTTCAGCAATCCCCTATGTGCTTCCCCACACCCCCAAAAGAAAAGGATGCTTCTTGTAACAGCATCAGTGCTGCGTAGTAATCCACAGACGTGTCCTGTTCTGCAGTTAATTGGTGTGTAAATCCTCCGATTTAATAGTGACTGGCTGTATCCAAAGGCATTTGAGATTCACCAGCCAATAAAGAGGCATGCTGCTGGCAAAAGATGCTTGGGAGGAGTAACGCAGCGAGAAGAAAACCTGTACAGATGATGTAGCAGAGGATCCTGGGAATGCAGCCAGGGAGAAAGCACTGCAGGGAGTCCAGAATGGAATACATATGTCAGCTCCAAAGCACTGGAATAGAGAGCCCTCTTCTGCATGCATGTGTTATAACTAGGATTGGAGAAGGGTTAGGATTTATGATAATGACTGCTTTATATTCAAAGGATAAAATGGTTTGCGGAGGTCAAGTTACATTTGGGTATTGTTTTCCCAATTTAAATTACATCAGATCTGACCTCATACACTGCTTTGCATCAACATTGAGGTATCAATGGAAATATTAGTGCTGGGCAAAAGGAGTCCAAGTGTGGAGCTATATTTATATATTTTATAGACAAACACTAAGACTAGATGTGCTGCCCCTCTAAATTTCCTTTTAACCTAGAGAGAAGTGTCCCGGGTCATATAGGGGCCATCTACAGGTATGTATACAAAAAGATCTCTATCTTGCATATCTTAATTTTCACAGTGAGTCCATAGTCCAAAAGGGTGCTTGGAAATCTGGATATATTCTGAGCATATAGAATCATAGAATCACCAGGTTGAAAGAGACCCATCAGATCATCGAGTCCAACCATGTCACTGTCATGATAACTGAAAGGTGTCAGATATTAGTGAGCAACGTTACAAACCTGATCGGTACTTTTAGATGTTCAGACTATGGAAAAACACCAACGGGCACATTGTAATACAGTGTGTTGTTGTTAAGGAGGAAAATTAAGAATTGGATATGAAGGAGGGCACAACATGTTCCTGGGAACATTAAGTAGAATAAGAGAGAACATTGTTTCAGCTGCTGTATTTTATTGAAATGGCATCCCAAATAGTGTCTGATTGTGATCAAGACTACGCTGCAACATTAACTGACTCTGGAGTTAATCCAAGTAAGACCATTCCTGTAGCTTGGAAATGCAGATGTTTGTGTACATAATCAACTGTGTAAATCTTGAAAATTCTTTCTGAAACCACTTTCTTTGGCTTTAATTGCCTTGATCAGTTCTGCATTTTCCTTTCATGTCTTAAGTGCAGATGACGTGCCTTCCCCCCTGCCTTGTTTGTGCATTTTAGATTGGGCTTTCTTTGTTATTCAAGTGAGTGATTTGATTATTTTACTGAAATTACATTATATTGGTTCCAGCTATACTCTGGTGGCTCAGTGTTACAGTATTGTGTAAGAGAAATGAAAAGAAACAAGGTACGGGTATAAGAATTTAAAAAATTTAGATATCCGTTCTTCACATGTGACTGTCCAACACTTGTGTGTTGACCTTGAACACTAGCACATGTTCCAAATGCTGCAGGTAATAAATAATTGACATCCAGATTGCTTGTTTAAATAGGCTTGTTTGTCTGCTGCCCTTGGTGGAGTTGAAGTTATTCATTCTAGCCTTTTGCTGACACAAGTGGCCCTCTCTGCCGTGTTGGAAGCTAATGCAGTAAATCATAAAGTGATTTAAAAAGAGATGAGGCCAATCTCATGGCTCCATTCTCGGCAAGTGGAGTTGAGCAAATGGAACTGGAGACGGATTCTGGCTAGAAGTTCTGTGCTGTGATGTTTGGCTTTGTAAGTGCTTGGCAGTCTTGAAATCCCACTTAATGAGAAATGACACTCAGGGAGAAATAATAGTCTTGAATTCAGCTTCCTTATCCGCAATCTTTCCATGTACTGTCCTGAAGTGGTGATTTGGTTTTGAGTTAAAACCGAGTTTAGAGAGTTCTTGCATTGCTTTTAATGTTTTGGGAGAAAAGAGAAGCTTTAACTAAATGAGGCTGACGTGTCACTGCCAGTGTTGGTGTTCGTGCTGGGGAAGTGCAAGTGTCACTGGTGAAACCTGAACAAGCTCAACCCTTGATGTTTTCGAGGGAACACCGGTGTGTGTGGTTTTATTGCACGTATCACTTATCAGATTTGCTTCCTTCCCACCAAAATGCAAAAAGCGGCAGACTGCAGATTTCAGAGCTTCCTGCGCATTTATAGGGCTGTCACTTCAAGAGTCCTGTTTGAAAGTAATATATGGAATCCATCAAATTTATTTTATATCTTTCTGCTGACCTCTCTGCTTGGCAATTGTTTGCCACTTTCCGATGGGGGCGTAACCATTTAGGTTAATGTGAAGCTGATCCAGACAAGAAGCCTCTTCTGTTATACGTGATCAGAAAATTCAAGGAAAATATTTTCTTCATATGAGCTTTCTTTAAAAGAAAACCTTGAAAAAAATCTAATTGACAGTTTAATTCTTCATAAGATGCTAATGCTCCCCAATTAGAACAGGAAAAAGGAAAGTGAATTCTTTTGAAGGACAGCTACCTGACCTTGGAGCCCTCTTGCTCTCCTGTACATCGGTTTCTGACAGGGCCTGCTTTTTGTGATTTGTCACATCAAAAGACGGCTATAGGTTTGTAGAAAGGTTGCTGCGCTTTGCATTCAGTCTCGTTACTGTCTCGTTACTGTCTTAGTGCTCTTGCGAAAGATAGAGACAAACGTGAGAGACACTAATGAGACTGGTACATTCTGTTCCACAAGGCTTCGCTGGAAACCAAACAGCCGATCGTCTGGGGTTTCCCAGGAACAATAAATATGCTTTAAAACTTGATGTGGAAAGCTGATTGCGTTCTGCTACCCTTTCTAGGTACAAGATGTAGCTCTTGCATAATTATTCTTTTTTATAAACAAAAGAGATCCTAACTCTAGAACTGATACAAAAAGGAAAGGAGGACTTAAAACCAATTGCTCTGTTAAGCTGCCATTCAAATAGGCAAGGTGTACTGCAGGAACAGAAGGTGCAAAACAGTGTGGAAAAATACATCAACATTTACATCCCCAGCTCTACACGTAGCTGGATGTGCACATTTGACATCTACACACGCTTATAAATATCTGCATGATTGGTTGTAACGTTGGTGCAAAAATGAATCTGTACCTTAACCTCTCTGACATTACTTAGCAAAATACTTCCTCTGTCTGTGATTTCCCCAGGTGCCAAGTGACCAGGCTAAGTTTCAGCACCATTTTAGAAGATTTCACCCACCCGCTTCTAAAGTGAAGGCTCAAGAACTGAGGTAGATCCAATTTGGCATTCCAGATCCAGTTTTTGGCAGCTACTTGTCAAGTTTCTCTTATTTCTCCTTACACTGATTTTTCTTCTTGCGATAGCCTGCATACTCCAGTGTGAATGTTCCCTTCCAATGCCTTTGCTGGAAAGGTATGATGTTTGTGGCCAGGTTAAATTTTCACATTCTTCTCGTCTTTGCTCTTTCTGTAACCCGTGGACAGTTCTACGTCTCAGAATGGCTTGGAACAGGCACTGCTTCACACAACTTCTTCAGGATGCTTTTTCCCCTTTGATGAAATATGTTCCTCTGGTAGGATATTTTAATTGAGAGAAAGCACTTATTCCAAAAGGGCAGAAGGACCTTAGTTCTTTAATGAAAAAATAGCAGCAGTCTTGTTGTTAAGCTGATAGCTGTTGGCTCAAGATCTCAGTCCCGTGATTCCTTGAAGTAGAGATCTGTTGATGGATGCTCTCTTCTTGTTCTGGAGGTGGCATGTGAAGATTGACTGACATAATTATGCTTTTGCTCTGCCGTTGGCTGTACTGTGTGAACCTTCTTCCGTAACAGGGGATGGAGTGAGAGTAATGCATTCGGTGACTGTCTGTTGGGATTTCCACAACCTGATCCTGTTAAGGATAACACTTTCTTTGAGATGCATTCACGGGCTGTCTGCAGTCAGCTTGCATTATTAAACAAGTAAGAATGAACTTCTGCTGACAACACTGTCTGCAGTGTGTGCCTTTTCCAGTTTTGTTGCTGTCCCAATCTACTGCACTATTTGTGTTAAATGCACTGAGTCTCTATTAACACATTCTAAGATTTTGCATGCAACTTCTGGTTAAAACGATCTGTGAAATAGAAAACCTTTTCTATCTTGTATATTTTGCTGAGAATGACTCTGTCGGCACACGTTTACCACCCTGGGACCTGAGCCAGTTAAGAGGATTCAGTGTGTGATAGGGATACTAAAATGCTAAATCTTAGAAACTGTAAAGACTGACCCCTTAATTTGTTGACAGTTAATTGGCTCAAGCAACATTTATGAGGAAGATCTATTACAGCTGTAAGCCAGCTACGTTGATCTCAAAAGCATTGCTAGGGATCCCTAAACAGAAAGGGGAGCAGGCTTGGATGGTCCAGAAATAGAACAAATCCACAAGCTTGGTTTGTTTTCACTTCTTTTCAGGCTTCTTTAATGACGCTGTTCAGCAAAGTCAACACAACCTTGCGTTGACTACCTGCCCTAGGTTAATTATCAGCTTTCCTTCAGCTGAGTTGAAGAGAAATGATCCTTAACACAAATTCTCCAGGCCTAAATGTATCATGGCCAGAATGCCTTGGCCGAGTGCCAGTGTGTTTGCACTTAATGGGAGGAAGCAAAAGAAAGGAACGCAGAGCTGACCTGGTCTAACAAGTATGCGTAACAGGAGAGGGCTTGGCATTCCTTGTATGATTTTTTTTTTTCCTCCCCCACTGTTTTTTTTCAGCAGTTTTTGGCTTACATTAGATTTTAATACTGTAAAGAGGGAGGGATTGACAGATACATCTCAGAATGGTTCCTGCAAGGCCGCACTTCTGTGCTGTGAACTTAACTATGACCTCACTGATTATCCTTAAAACAAAAATTTAGGTTTTAGCATAGTTTAAAAAGCCCATTTCCTCTTCTGTAGATGTAGATGCTACATTCCTAATCCTTTAGGGTCTACTGCTAAGCATGAAATACACGTCTCTAGATTTCTTTTCCCTTCTACTTATCTACTTAGTGCTCATAAAATCTTTAGCATTAATTGAAGTAGAGCATGATAGTGCGAACACTGGTATTGATCGTGTCTGCCTTTAGGGCCCATTCAGTATAGTTCAGTCTATTCCAGAACGTTCCAGCTCATGGAAGTCCTGCTTAGCATCTGTAACTTCGTCAGACCTTTGCTTTCTGAAGAGACTGACAGTTGTCTGGATGCAGGAAATCTCAGAGAATTCTGTGGCATCTTCGTACTTTCTGGTTTGAGCATGGATTGCAATTTGAACTTTCAGAAGTTGTTCTAATTTATGTGCTGTGTTGTGAGAGTAAGCTCTGAGGGAAGTCTATGCCTGGCAAATAAGTCCTGTCATTTGACAAGACTAATGTTTGTCACACCTTGAGTAATTCATTCCCCTTCTCAGTACATAGAAAAAGGGCTCCGTGGTTAAGTGTGCTTTGGGTGTTGCATATTGGGACAAAATTAATTTTATCTTTGCTTTGGAGGCATTCGGCTGCTCTTGTCTTCACTGAGGGTCCTCCTGCCCCTCTTCACCCCCACCTGCATCTCAGTATGTTGAATCTAGGACAGTTTGGGTTGGAAGGGACCTTAAAGCCCATCCAGTTCCATCACCTGCCATGGGCAGGGACACCTCCCACTGAACCAGGCTGCTCCA